>SJYX01008540.1:18608-61424 GCA_006410675.1 Oreotragus oreotragus | reverse complement strand
TTTTTTCTATATGTTGATGGATATTACTTGAAAATAGTTTAAAGTTATTTTTAAAATTTCTATAGCAGAGCTTGAAAGTGAAAGTCACTCAGTCATGTCCGACTCTTTTTTTAAAATTTAAATTTATTTATTTTCATTGGAGGTTAATTACTTTACAATATTGTATTGGTTCTGCCACACATCAGCATGAATCCGCCACAGGCGTACACGTCTTCCTCATCCTGAACCCCCCTCCCACCTCCCTCCCCGTACCATCCCTCCAGCTCTTTGAGACCCCAGGGACTATACAGTCCATAGAATTCTCCAGGCCAGAATACTGGAGTGGGTGGCTGTTCCCTTCTCCAGGGGATATTCCCAACCCAGGTGTCCCACATTGTGGGCAGATTCTTTGCCAGCTGAGCCACGAGGGAAGTCCAGGAATACTGGAGTGGGTAACCTATCCCTTCTCTAGGGGATTTTCCCGACCCATGAATCGAAGGAGTCTCCTGCATTGCAGGTGGATTCTTTACCAACTGAGCTATCAGGGAAGCCCTATAGCAGAGTTTAACCTGCAACTGCAACTAAACTTTTAAATAACGTACTTACAGGTTTTGGTATAAAGATCATCCTGACTTCACAAAATCACTTGGAGGTGTCTCCTTTTTTCTAGTTTCTGGAAGAGGAAACTTCTCATCTCTTGAAATTACTATTATTTTTCCCTTAAGTATTAAAGATAATTTACTGGACAGGCCATCTGGGTTATTGGAAGCTTTAAATTATATGTTTATTTGTAAGAAATGGAGCTATGCTTTTTCTTAAAAAAATTGAGATGTAATTCACATACTATAAATCTCCCTTTTTAAAGGATAGAATTCAGTAGTTTCTTGTATATTTCTAAAATTGAACAACCGTCACCATCATCTAATTCCAAAATATTTCAGCACCACAAAAAAGAAACCCTAATCTCATTAGCAGTCATAGCTCATTTCTCCTTCCATTCAGCCTCTGGAAAACTCTAGTCTACTTTCTATCTCTGTGCATTTACCTATTCTGTACCTGTCTCTTATACACATCTAGATGTGTATAAGAGACAGCTATAAAACACTGATGAAAAATATCAAAGAAGACAGAAATAGATGGGGAAATATACCATGTTCATGGATTGGAAGATGAATGTAGTGAAAGTGAGTATACTACCCAAAGCAATCTATAGATTCAATGCAATCCCTATCAAGCTACCAACAGTATTTTTCACAGAACTAGAACAAATAATTTCACAGTTTGTACGGAGTTACAAAAAGCTTCAAATATTTAAAGCAATAATGAGAAAGAAGAATGGAACTGGAGGAATCAACCTGCCTGACCTCAGGCTATACTACAAAGCAACAGTCATTAAGACAGTATGGTACTGACACAAAGACAGAAATATAGATCAATGGAACAAAATAGAAAGCCCAGAGATAAATCCACACACCTATGGACATCTTATCTCTGACAAAGGAGGCAAGAATTTACAGTGGAGAACAGACAATCTCTTTAACAAGTGGTGCTGGGAAAACTGGTCAACCACCTGTAAAAGAATGAAACTAGAACATTTTCTAACACCATACACAAAAATAAATTCAAAATGGATTAAAGATATCAATGTAAGACCAGAAACTATAAAACTCCTAGAGGAAAATATAGGCAAAACACTCTCTGACATAAATCACAGCAGGGTCCTCTATGACCCACCTCCGAAAGTAATGGAAACAAAAGCAAAAGTAAACAGTTCAGTTCAGTTCAGTCGCTCAGTCGTCTCTGACTCTTTGCGACCCCATGAATCACAGCACGCCAAGCCTCCCTGTCCATCACCAACTCCTGAGTTTACACAAATTCATGTCCATCGAGTCGGTGATGCCATCCAGCCATCTCATCCTCTATCACCCCCTTTTCCTCATGCCCCCAATCCCTCCCAGCATCAGAGTCTTTTTCCAATGAGTCAACTCTCCGCATGAAGTGGCCAGAGTATTGGAGTTTCAGCTTCAGCATCAGTCCTTCCAATGAACACCCAGGACTGATCTCCTTTAGAATGGACTGGTTGGATCTCCTTGCAGTCCAAGGGACTCTCAAGAGTCTTCTCCAACACCACAGTTCAAAAGCATCAATTCTTCAGTGCTTGGCTTTCTTCACAGTCCAACTCTCACATCCATACATGACCACTGTTGGGGAGGGGGAGGTGGGAAACAAATGGAACTTAATTAAACTAAAAGCTTTGCACAATTAAGGAAACTATAAGCCAGGTGAAAAGACAGCCTTCAGAATGGGAGAAAATAATAGCAAATGAAGCAAGTGACCAAGAATTAATCTCAAAAATATACAAGCAACTCCTACAGATCAATTCCAGAAAAACAAATGACTCAATCAAAAAATGGGCCAAAGATCTAAACAGATATTTCTCCAAAGAAGACATACAGATGGCTAACAAACACATGAAAAGATGCTCAACATCACTCATTATCAGAGAAATCCAAATCAAAACCACAATGAGGCACCATTTCACACCAGTCAGAATGGCTGCTATCCAAAATTCTACAAACAATAAATGCTGGAGAGGGTGTGGAGAAAAGGGAACCCTCTTACACTGTTGATGGGAATGCAAACTAGTACAGCCACTATGGAGAACAGTGTGGAGATTCCTTAAGAAACTAGAAATAGAACTGCCATATGACCCAGCAATCCCACTGCTGAGCATACACACCGAGGAAACCAGAACTGAAAGAGACTCATGTACCCCAGTGTTCATCACAGCACTGTTTGTAATAGCCAGGACATAGAAGCAACCTAGATGTCCATCAGCAGATGAATGGATAAGAAAGCTGTGGTAGATATACACAATGGAATATTTCTCAGCCATTAAAAAGAATACATTTGAATCAGTTCTAATGAGATGGATGAAACTGGAGCCTATTATACAGAGTGAAGTAAGTCAGAAAGAAAAACACTGATACAGTATACTAATTCATATATATGGAATTTAGAAAGATAGTAACAATGACCCTATATGCTAGACAGCAAAAGAGACACAGATGTATAGAACAGTCTTTTGGACTCTGTGGGAGAAGGCAAGGGTGGGATGGTTTGAGAGAGTAGCATTGAAACATGTGTTTTCATGTGTGAAACAGATCACCAGTCCAGGTTCAATGCATGAGACAGGGTGCTCAGGGCTGGTGCACTGGGATGACCCTGAGGGATGGGATGGGGAGGGAGGTGGGAGGAGTGTTCAGGATGGGGAACGCATGTACACCCATGGCTGATTCATGTCAATGTAATGCAAAACCCACTACAATATTGTAAAATAATTAGCCTCCAATTAAAGAAAGAAATTAAAAAAATTAAATAGTGGCAGAGCTTTCTTTCTTCCCTTTTTTATTCGTGCATAGAAATATCTAGAAATTCTAATATTTCTTCCTTCCCCTTTCCCAGTAAAATCCTATTCCTGTTCCAGGATCCATTTCAGGATCCCAAACTGGATTGTCCTTCATCCGCCTTGAGTGTGAGCACCCCCGTTTGAAGACCACTGCTCCAAAAGAAATCTCTGGTCTTTGCACCCTAACAAACTTCTGATGTTGTTTGCTGTCAAGTTTTTGCTGTCAAGAAGTTTTCCGGTGGGGTAGAGATAGTTCTTTCCACAAAGTAAGGAGAACCTTTGAATAATAAGAAAGCAGTGTCAAATATAATTTTTCTTATTTTCTGATATTTTAAAACCTATAGTGATCTATCTAATCATTTATAGTATTGTTAGCTAGGAATCACTAATATGTAACCAAACTATATAATTAAATCTCAGTGTTTTCAAGTTTATACTGTAGCCCTGTGAATTTAGTTGGTATAGTTACTAGATCTCACCTGAGAGGTAGATCATTTTCCTTTGCCTTCTAGTTTTTCTCCTGCTCTTATTCACTGATACATCCATTCACTCAACCTGACTTTAAAGAGTATTTTCATGAATAATAAATAATAGCTAATATTTATTGATTGGGTGCTTAGTTCCGGTTCTTATTCTAAACACTTTATTTTGCTTTTATTTATTTATTTTTAGTTGCACTGGGTCTTCATTGCTGTGCATGGGCTTTCTCTAGTTGCAGCGAGCAGGGACTCTTCTTCATTGTGATGCACTGGCTTCTCATTGCAGAGACTTCTCTTGTTGTGGACACAGGCTCTAGGCACCCAGGCTCAGTAGTTGTGGCACATGGGCTTAGTTACCCCAAGGCATGTGGGATCCTCCCGGGCCAGGGATTGAACCCATGTCCCCTGTTTTGGCAGGTGGATTTTTATCTACTGCACCACCAGGAAAGTCCTCTAGGCACTTTAAATGTGTTAATTCCTTGAGTTTTTCCTCTTGGTTTTATTCACTGATACATCCATTCACTTAACCAGACTTTAAAGAGTATCTTCAAGAATAATAAATAAAAGCTAATACTTATTATTAATCCAGTGCTTAATTCCAGTTCTTATTCTAAGCACTTTAGAAGTATTAATTCCTGTAAGTCTCACAATAATACTAAGGGAGATTTTCAAAGGCTCCCTATATGATCCTTGTTTGCTCACAGACATTTTCGAATAACCTTGAGCATGCTGTTCATAAGGTCCCGGTAACAGAGAAGCTACTACAACAACCTGGACCTGCTGCAGAGCCTTTTCTTGCTCCAGAGGAACACGCAAAACTGACAGGCTTCTGGGTTAGCTTCCTGGGTTGGGCTTCCCTGGTAGGCTCAGAGGGTAAACATCTGCCTGCAAAGTGGGAAGACCATGGTTCGATCCCTGTGTCAGGAAGATGCCCTGGAGAAGGGGATGGCTACCCACTCCAGTATTCTTGCCTGGAGAATTCCATGGACAGAGAAGCCTGGCAGGCTATAGTCCATGGGATTGCAAAGAGTCGGACATGACTGAGCAACTAACACCATCTGGGTTAGCTGGCAAAGGAGTCTGAACAGTGTGCCCAAGTCTGGTGCGGTGCTTGTTGTGAAGCACATTGATTGAGTCACAATTTGCCCAAGGTCATGTGAGAGCGGTTTCAATAAGCTAAGAACCATACTAAGCCATAACAGTAAAGACACTTTCTCTTCTAAAGGCACTCCCAGATATGTGGAATATTTAAAAAAAAAAAACAAACCCACACAGAGAAACAATGCATTCATTGTCAAGAAGCTCTGAACCAGGTCTCTTTGTCCCATCAGATTCAATAGTGAAGATCAAAACAAGAGATTTTCCTTTAGAAAATTTCCAACTTTAGCTTGGCCCATTGTACACAAATATAGATACAATCATTCTATCAAGTATTCTACTTGACATTTTGTTATGAAGAGAGTAGAGATGATATATTAGCTGACTAAGGTAGCATTTCTTGTACTCTACCTCCTTGGAGATTAAGAATGTTTCAACGTATAATTTGACATCAAAATCAATGTTTTTGCCAGGAACATCTTTGCAGCTCATTCATGAACTGCCCATCTCTTGCTACCATCTTTCCCCAACCCATTCATGTAACCCTGGTCTAATGTTCTAAATGTTACCTTAGAGTATGGCTGTAAGGTGATCAGAGCTAGAGATTTGGATTGCTTTATTTAGTGCCTAATAACCATTCAGTAAAGGAATTGCTTTTACTGAATGATAGTTGAACACTAAGCTATTGACTGAGCCTGAAGGAACTGGCAGAAACCAAATGAAATTCACTGCCATATCTTACCATAAAAGCCTGGCCTGGAATTTCATTCACTGTTTCCTACAGTGGGCTACAGTAACCTCTCCATCAGGAGCTACAGAAAAAACTGCTCTAGGTTTCATACATTACAAACAAAGAAGTTGCCTAGGAAAAAAATGGAGCCTTTTCTATCTTATGGACTCTGTGAGTCATGTTCATTATCATGTATACTTTTGTTTGGCCACTAAAAGCAAACAGCTAAACTGTTGTAACTAAATAGGATGCTAAGCTTTGCAAATCTAGTCATATCTCTGTCTGATTTTTTCCCATCATACCAAGCCCCTCAAGTGTTCATTTGTATCCTTTTGTGCTGCATGTCTTTCTGAAAGCAACATTAAATCCTTTGTGGGACAATCTGGGGTATAAATAAATAACTGTGGTGCTGTTTTTGTGTGTTGTTGTTCATTTTGTTTGTTTCCCACTGTGCTGCATCATTAATTGTGTATGAATCTGTACTGAGATGGAGGAAGAAATCAGCACATGTCCTAAATTATATTTTTGAAACTGACAGTTTACAGAATAGTTTCAAAGATGTGTAAACTCAAAGCCATTCCCTGCCATGGATCACTGATGATTGTGTGTCTTCAGAAAATTCCAGTGTAGTTGACATTGTCGTGTCATTGACCACATAATTAAAATTATTTTAAAATGTGTGTTTTGTTGTAGTTTTCCGCCTGCCAAGTTGAATGTTAATGGCAAAAGGTGGTAAAATATTAATAATCTGTTAATCTGGGTGAAATACATGTAAGCATTCATTGTGTTAATCTTTTGACTCTTTTGTAGGTTTGACATATTTTTATTTTGAGAAGTAAAACAAAAGTAAATAAAAATATAATGCCTGCAAAGACTCTCCTGGCCCCACTCCACCTTGAAATATGTTAGACTGAATAGAATTCAAAGAATCACCAATATTTATGAATTTTGAAGCAATTCTTCTCTTATGCTAATAACTGGACATCTGTGCTTCTCTCCTTGGAGATGATGAGCAATGATTTGTGCTAAACAAAATCAAAAGTGTCTTTGAACATTATTCCAAGTTAAATACTGTTATCTCGTGCCTTTGAGTTATGTGAGTGGGTCAGAACTTTGTTAAATCTGTTGTGTCTGTACTTACTTTGCAGGTATTCTCTGGTAAATATTCTCTGACAATGGTTTTCTCATTTTTTAAGAGCTATGGTTGTTTGAGATTCACATATTTGGGAATGAATAGTCTGTATATCACTTAAGTCCCTCCTGGATCTTTTCTAACTTCATAAGTTTGCTAGCTTCTTCCTCTAGTTCTCATCCAGATGGAAAAACATTATGCCATCTGGCTGTGATTCTGAGTTGCTCCATATACTATGAAATATAATGAGTACTTCACTCTCTCTAATGACACAAACTTATCCTCCATCACCCACCTTACCAAATCTGTCAAATATGACTTGAGCCTTAAAACTCAAGGGAGCTTTCCAGATCTCCATATTCTGTAAATGACTTTTCTTTCCAGAAGGAAAGGGTAGGGTCCTGTGGATTCGTGGATTATTATTTGTGAGATATTCAACTCAGTATTTATTGAGCACATACTAGGTGCTCCTGGAGGGGAAAGAGAAATTAGGTTTGCTTTGAAGGTTAGCCAGCATTTTTATAGCAGAGATGGGAGAAAGTTGTGCTACATGGGAGAAAAACATTTTTCAAGACATGAAAAAAAAAAGGATATATTCAATAATTTTAATTTGGCTGGAATATTGGCTGGGTAACAAGGACTATTGAGAGAGAAACCATACAAAATAGCTGATATTTACCTATTCACCTTTTCACTAATACATATTTTGTTTGTTTTTTTGTGGCCATGCCACATGGCATGCAGAATCTCAGTTCCCTGACCATGAATCGAACTGGTACCCCTCTGCACTGGAAATACAGGGTCTTGATCACTGGACCACCAGGGTAAGTCCTATCTTTTTATATTGACATTATTTTGGTCAGTAGAGAAACATATCTGATAATAGTGAGTAGGATAAAGGCCAAGGAGATGGTTTTAAAAATGATTGTCATAGCTTATGCACAAAGTCATGCAGACCGGTACCAGTGTTTTGGGAGTGTAAAAGGGAATGATAAGAAAGATGAAAACGAAATCCAGCAATGGCAATGACAGCATTTAGCTAATGATCGTTAGTGTTGTGGGTAAGGAGGAAAGGGAGGATGGGAAGTAAAAAGTTCTCATGGTTTTAAACCAAGAGATACTGAAAGATAGTGAAAGCATTAAAAGAAATATGAAATATAAGAACATTTGCACTAGAAAATTGTAATATGTTTACTTTTGAAATATTTTAATAATATACATATGGTGAAACACACTCATTTGGAGTGCCTAATAGACTCATGAATTGAATACACCTACATAACCAATGATTAGATCAACATAAAATAAAATATTACCAGCACCCCAGAAACCTTTTTAATACTCTCTCAGTTATTAACCCTCCCCCAAGTGACCACTATTCTGAACTATCTCACTGTAGAATAGTTATGCCTGCTTTTGTGTATACCTGCATTGGTGTGGTGGTAAAATATTTAACAATTAACTCTTGAATGGGAGAAAGAGAAGACCTGCTTTGTAATATTTGACAATTTCTATGGTATAAATACTCCCAACATGGCTGATTTTAAGCTATCAAGAAGATATCACTGAAGATAGAGTTGAAAAAAAAAAAACTACACACAATCAGCTTTCACAAGCCAATATAAACCGGCTCCATCATATGCCTGGAGTGATATGGTATATATTCTTCTGTGTTGGCATCCTTTGGCCCAGTATTGTTTGTAAGATTCATCCATGTTGCTCTGTGCAGTAGTGGTTCATTCTGTTTTGTTCCTATATCATAGTTTATTTACTCAGTCTATATCTTACAGAATAAGTGAATTGTTTTCAATTTTTAGCTATTACAAATAATGCTGCTCTGAAGTCTTTTGTATATGACTTTTAATATACGTTAAGTATATTTCTCACTTCATGGGAAATAGATGGAGAAACAGTGGAAACAGTGTCAGACTTTATTTTGGGGGGCTCCAAAATCACTGCAGATGGTGACTGCAGCCATGAAATTAGAAAATGCTTACTCCTTGGAAGAAAAGTTATGACCAACCTAGACAGTATATTCAAAAGCAGAGACATTACTTTGCCGACTAAGGTCCATCTAGTCAAGGCTATGGTTTTTCCTGTGGTCATGTATGGATGTGAAAGTTGGACTGTGAAGAAAGCTGAGTGCCAAAGAATTGATGCTTTTGAACTGTGATGTTGGAGAAGACTCTTGAGAGTCCCTTGGACTGCAAGGAGATCCAACCAGTCCATCCTAAAGGAAATCAGACCTGAATATTCACTGAAAGGACCAATGGTGAAGCTGAAACTCCAATACTTCGGCCACCTCATGCGAAGAGTTGACTCATTGGAAAAGACTCTGATGCTGGGAGGGATTGAGGGCAGGAGGAGAAGGGGCCAACAGAGGATGAGATGGCTGGATGGCATCACTGACTCGATGAACCTGAGTTTGAGTGAACTCCAAGAGTTGGTGATGGACAGGGAGGCCTGGCGTGCTGCAGTCCATGGGGTCGCAAAGAGTCGGACACGACTGAGTGACTGAACTGAACTGAACTGATAAGAGATCTTTGTTTAGGTGAATCTCCTGTAGCTTAATCTTCCATCTCTTAGTGGTGTCTTTTGTTGAACAGAAGGGCTTCCCTGGTGGCTCAGATGGTAAAGTGTCTGCCTGCAGTGCGGGAGACCCGGGTTCGATCCCTGGGTTGGGAAGATTCTCTGGAGAAGGAAATGGCAACCCACTCCAGTACTCTTGCCTGGAAAATTCCATGGACTGAGGAGCCTGGTAGGCTACAGTCCATGGGGTCACAAATAAGTTCTAAAGTTTAATAAAGTCTAATTTATTAATCTTTAATGACTTGAGCTTTTTGTTATCTTCTTAAAAAATCCTTTCCTACATCAAAGGAATTGAAGATACTTCTGTGTCTTCCTCTTTGTTTTTTTTTCACCTTTCACATTTCAATGTCAGATCTATTGTAATTAAATTTTATCTATACTGTGAGGTAGGGTACCAGAGTTGTTGACCATACGAGTGCACAACTGATTCAAACCACTCTTTCCCTAATATGCTACAATGGGACAATCATGTTGTCTGTGAATAATGACACTTCTATTTCTTCCTTTATAACCCTGCTACTTTTCTTTCTTTTTTAAAATTCGCCCTATTTCACTAGTGACAGTCTCCAAATCTCCAATACATGTGAGAATTGATCTTAGTGGGTAAGCTCATCTCATTCCCAATCTCAGTAGGAAACCATTCAATAATTCATCATTAATTATGATGTTTGCTGGACAACTTTCTTTTTTTTAGTTTGTCATTGTGTGATAACTCTATAACAGATTTTAAAAGTCCCTCTCTGTTTCTTTGAATATTTTATCAAATATTTTTTGTATCGGTGGAGACAGTCATAGTTTTTTCCTTTTTATTTCATATTAATGTGATAAATCGCATTGATTTTTGAATATTAAAACAATTGTACATTTCTGAAAGAAAATAACTTATTTGTGACATTTTATTTTTTCTATATGTTGATGGATATTACTTGAAAATAGTTTAAAGTTATTTTTAAAATTTCTATAGCAGAGCTTGAAAGTGAAAGTCACTCAGTCATGTCCGACTCTTTTTTTAAAATTTAAATTTATTTATTTTCATTGGAGGTTAATTACTTTACAATATTGTATTGGTTCTGCCACACATCAGCATGAATCCGCCACAGGCGTACACGTCTTCCTCATCCTGAACCCCCCTCCCACCTCCCTCCCCGTACCATCCCTCCAGCTCTTTGAGACCCCAGGGACTATACAGTCCATAGAATTCTCCAGGCCAGAATACTGGAGTGGGTGGCTGTTCCCTTCTCCAGGGGATATTCCCAACCCAGGTGTCCCACATTGTGGGCAGATTCTTACAGCTCTTTGAGACCCCAGGGACTATACAGTCCATAGAATTCTCCAGGCCAGAATACTGGAGTGGGTGGCTGTTCCCTTCTCCAGGGGATATTCCCAACCCAGGTGTCCCACATTGTGGGCAGATTCTTTGCCAGCTGAGCCACGAGGGAAGTCCAGGAATACTGGAGTGGGTAACCTATCCCTTCTCTAGGGGATTTTCCCGACCCATGAATCGAAGGAGTCTCCTGCATTGCAGGTGGATTCTTTACCAACTGAGCTATCAGGGAAGCCCTATAGCAGAGTTTAACCTGCAACTGCAACTAAACTTTTAAATAACGTACTTACAGGTTTTGGTATAAAGATCATCCTGACTTCACAAAATCACTTGGAGGTGTCTCCTTTTTTCTAGTTTCTGGAAGAGGAAACTTCTCATCTCTTGAAATTACTATTATTTTTCCCTTAAGTATTAAAGATAATTTACTGGACAGGCCATCTGGGTTATTGGAAGCTTTAAATTATATGTTTATTTGTAAGAAATGGAGCTATGCTTTTTCTTAAAAAAATTGAGATGTAATTCACATACTATAAATCTCCCTTTTTAAAGGATAGAATTCAGTAGTTTCTTGTATATTTCTAAAATTGAACAACCGTCACCATCATCTAATTCCAAAATATTTCAGCACCACAAAAAAGAAACCCTAATCTCATTAGCAGTCATAGCTCATTTCTCCTTCCATTCAGCCTCTGGAAAACTCTAGTCTACTTTCTATCTCTGTGCATTTACCTATTCTGTACATTCCATAAATATGGGATTATACAACATATAGTGTTTGTCTGACTTCTTTCATTTACAATAAAGTTTCCAAAGCTTATCTATGTTTTAACATGCATCAATTCTTCATTGCTTTTTATAGCTGTATACTATCATTGTATTATATACCATATTTTGTTTATTCATTTATAAATTGATGGACACTTTTGGGCTATTATGAATAGTGTTTCCATGAAGACTTATATCCAAATTTCTGTATGAACATATGTTGTCAGTTTCAAAGCAGCTGTACCATTTTACATTCTTCCAACTTTTCAAATCCTCGTGAATGCATGTTATTTTCATTTTTTTCCTTTCTAAATTATGAAAATATGATAACACATTTACAGGAGACTTGGAAAATACAGAGCAAGATTATATATAGTTCCACTGTATATTACCACTATTTTTTAAGTAGATAAATTAAGATTTTTAGTTGGAGTTTCAAAATCAAACTCTCAAAAATTAACAGAATGAAGAGACAGAAAAGTAAAAGGATGTAGTAGACCTAAAAATCACTATGAACCAATTTTACATAATTAAGAACTATACAATGTTCCCACAATGGTGGGATACAAATTCTATTTAAGCTCCCACAGACTATAAACCAGGGACACTGGAACATATACAGGGACTTAAAACAAAGATGTGTGAAACAGAGCACCCAAGGTCAGTGCTCTGTGACAACCAGAAGGAATGGGGTGAGCAGGGACTTGGGAAGGGGGTTCAGGATGGAAGGGGCACATGTATAGCTGTGGCTGATTCATATTCATGTATGGCAAAAACCATTACAATATTGTAAAGAAATTATCCTCCAATTAAAGTAAATAAATTTAAAAAATAATAAAATAAGGTGCAAAAATGTCATCGTCTATAGAGTCTGTTCTCTTATCATTGTGAAATCCTATCAGAAATCAATATTAAAAGATTTTTGAAAATAAACCACATAATTTCAAGTGCAATGTGATAGTTACCAAGAGAGATCTTTGACTTAGCCATTGAAAGTCTCAATAAAGTTAAAAGACTGAAAAAACACAGAGGGTGATTGCACAGAAGAAAGCATTTAAATGAGAAATTAATATCAAAATGATAAATTAATATCAAAGGTATTTTAAAAGCTCTATGTATTTGAAAATGTTTTAAATGGTGGGTTTATCTAAGAAGCCATACCAAGGAAAATGAGAAAATATTTATAATAGAATAAAAATAAAAAGAAAATTAATCAGAATATGTTGCATGCAGCTGAAGCTGCTCAGTGCAACTAAATACAATGTGGAATCTTAAATAAGGTAACAAAACAAATAACAGACACTAGCATAAAGTTTTGTGAAATTTGAACAAAATCTGTACTTTAGTTAATGATACTGTTATCACATGTTAATTACTTTTTTATTTTTTACAACACAGTATTTCTTTATATTCTCAGAATTGAATTAGACGTTTCAAGCCTCATTGAATTTTTTTTTAATCACTAAAATAATGATCTTTCCCTGGTGGCTCAGAGGTTAAAGCGTCTGCCTCCAATGCGGGAGACCTGGGTTCAATCCCTGGGTCGGGAAGATCCCCTGGAGAAGGAAATGGCAACCCACTCCAGTATTCTCGCCTGGAGAATCCCATGGATGGAGGAGCCTGGTAGGCTACAGTCCACGGGGTCGCAAAGAGTCGGACACGACTGAGCGACTTCACCTCACCTAGAATTTTAACAGTAATACCAGATGCCAAAATAAATGAAACTATATCAAAGTTTGGAGTGAATATAAATTAGAAATCTAGCATTCTATTCATACTCAAGCAAGTGGAACCAAAATGCCATAAATTTTCTAGCTAAGCAAAACTTAAGTTTCCTAAAATATATATATTATACATACTATATATGTATACAAAAGCTTTTCTACTATACTTGATAAAGGCTTGAGAAAGAACAAAAAAAGGAGATGGTGAAACATATACTAAATGAAAACATATACTAAATGAAATGGGAGCACTGAATATGAAATTTAAAAAAAGAAACAAACTAGATAAAAATAAAAGATCACCATATAGTCCAGTTGTTTTTAAACATAGCTGCTCATTAGAATCACATCTGGAGCTTTGGAGAAAAACACAATACCTGGGCATTTGCATTTTTCAAAAAATTCCAAGATAATTCTAATGTGTATTTGGATTTTAAAAATGATTACAAGTTTTTCTGTTAAATGGT
The DNA here is from genome assembly GCA_006410675.1 of Oreotragus oreotragus. Taxonomy (NCBI): domain Eukaryota; kingdom Metazoa; phylum Chordata; class Mammalia; order Artiodactyla; family Bovidae; genus Oreotragus; species Oreotragus oreotragus. The sequence continues at coordinate 47,728 of SJYX01008540.1, read as the reverse complement.
AGTTTTAGTGATATAGAATTTTATCATTTTCTGTTGACCAATCATGATACAGTGGTATTAAAATGAATAATAGTTACATAATCACAATAGTAAAAGATGTTTATCAGTTTTCACAATCTTTTTTTGCTGGATACAGTGTCCTACTGTCGATGATTGTTCAACAGTTTGTACTGATTTTAGTTGTGATTTTGGTGCTCTTGGAGGAGGAGATGAGTGCACTTCCTTCTACTCCACCATCTTGAACCAATCCTCCCATGTTACTGTCATTTTGATGAGAGCATTTGTGTATGAAGTGATATTTTATTGTTCTTATTTGTACCTCTGTAGTGATTAATGAAGTTAAGCATCTTTTCATGTACTTATTGATATTTTATTGTTCTTATTTGTACCGCTGTAGTGATTAATGAAGTTAAGCATCTTTTCATGTACTCATTTCACGTGATGCCATCCAGCCATCTCATCCTCTGTCGTCCCCTTCTCCTCCTGCCCCCATCTATATATATCTTTTGAAGAAATTTCATTCAAATCTTTCACCATTTTTTAAAAATTGGATTGTCTTTTAATTTTTTTAGTTATAAGAATTCTTTATATATTCTGGATACAAATATTTACCAAATATGTGACTGAAAATTAGTTTTTCCCATTCTCTTAGCTGTCTTTTCACTTTCTTAGTAGAATTAAAGCACAAAAATTATTTTAATATAGTCCAATTTATCTATCTTTTAATATTGCTGTTGCTTGTGCTTTTGATTTCATATGTAAGAAACCATTGCTTAATCCAAGTAAATTTATACCTATATTTTTTTCTAGAGTTTTATAGCTTGAGTTCTTATAATTAAACCTTTACACATTTTGAGTTTATTCCTCTACATAGGGTAAGGTAGGCAAGGTATCTTTTGCATGTAGATACCCAATCGTACCAGCAGCATATATAGAAAGAAATACTTTTTCCCCATTGAATTTTCTTGACATCAGTGTCAAAGGACATTGGCCATAATTGTGGGAGTTTATTTATGAACGCTTGATTTGATACCATTGATCTACAAGTCTGTTTTTGACAGTATTGTGCTGACTTCATGCTGCAGCTTTGTAATATGTTTAAAAATCACAAAGTCTGAGTTTTCCAACTTCGTTCTTTCCAACATTGCTTTTGGCTTTTGGTGTCCCTTGCATTTTCATATACTTTTTAGGATCAATTTGTCTATTACTGCAAAAAAGATCATTGGGATTTTGAAAGTATATGAATAAGTAGGTCAATTTGGGGAGTATTGTCATCTTAACAATATGAAGTCTAATAATCCATGAACAGGGCTATTTTCTAATTTCTGTAGGTTTTAAAAATTTTTTGGCAATTATGTTTTTTTTTCTTAAATTTCTTCCTAAATATCTTATTCTTTTTAATGCTGTTGTAAATGAAATTATTTTCTTCTACTTCTTTTTTGGATTGTTCATTGTATGTGTACAAAGACAATTGATATTTATCCTGTAAACTTGCTGAACTTGTTCATTAATTCTAATAGGCTTTCTGTGAATTCCTTAAGGTTCTCTATATACAAGATCATTTCATCTGTGAATACAGATTGTTTAACTTCTTCCTTTCCAATCTGGATGCTTTTAATTTATTTTTTCTTGTCTAACTGTCCTGGATAGAATCTCCAACACAATTTTGAATAGAAATGTGTGAAGTTATATCCTTGTTATTTGTGATCTTAAGGGGAAAACTGTGAAGCATTCACCATTAATTCTAACTTCAGGTGTGAATTTATTTGTAGCTTCTCTATAACTACACATGTCAATTAAGTTAAACTTTTAAGTTATATTATTCAAAACTCCTATAACCTTACTGATGTTAGTTTACTGGCTCTATCCAATGAAAGAGATATGTTGAAATCTCCAACAATTATTCTTGGTTCATTTATTATTCCTTGTTGGTCTATTAGTGTGCTTTAGATTTTGGGGGTGATATTATTCAGTTCAGTCGCTCAGTCGTGTCTGACTCTTTGCCACCCCATGAATTGCAGCACGCCAGGCCACCCTGTCCATCACCAACTCTTGGAGTTCACTCAGACTCACGTCCATCGAGTCCGTGATGCCATCCAGCCATCTCATCCTCTGTCGTCCCCTTCTCCTCCTGCCCCCAATCCCTCCCAGCATCAGAGTCTTTTCCAATGAGTCAACTCTTCGCATGAGGTGGCCAAAGTACTGGAGTTTCAGCTTTAGCATCATTCCTTCCAAAGAAATCCCAGGGTTGATCTCCTTCAGAATGGACTGGTTGGATCTCCTTGCAGTCCAAGGGACTCTCAAGAGTCTTCTCCAACACCACAGTTCAAAAGCATCAATTCTCCGGCGCTCAGCCTTCTTCACAATCTAATCAATACAGGGACATTTTTTAAAGGCTATTGTTACTGTTGCAAACCAAAAAAAGAGTGAGGATGGAAGGGGGTATTACAATAGTAGGAGACCAAAGAAAAGAGGTTATCCAAAGGAGTATGATAATATGGTAGCAAGTGAGCCAACTTTGCAGGCCAGAGAGGTCAATGACCAGGCAAAACAATGCCAGCAGGAACCAGCAAAAAGGAATATCCTGTAAAGAAAGAGGAGACAAACATACTAAAGGAAATAAAATAAGCACAGTCAAATGGACCAGAATACCAGTGGCGGATCTTCAGAACGGAAGATTTGCTTCTGTGCATCAATACTTTTCCCATAACCTTGGCTATAAAATACTATGGGAAAAGCCTAAGTACTAACATATTGTCTCTTTCTCTGGCTTGATCCAATCTAGTCAGGTTGCTTAAATCCTTTCAGTTCTGCAAGGCGTGCTTAAAACCCACCTCCTTCAGGAGCCCCTCCCTAACTCACGCCCACTGAAACCCTGCTCTGGGTCCCCACGGCTTGCCACCCGTTCCTCTCCTTTGTCACCTGGTTTGCTTTGGGCAACAGCTAGTTATGCATGTGTCTGGGTCTCCCATTGGATTGGAAACTCCGTGAAAAAAGTAATTACACATCTAACCATGTTTTTATTCTTCAGTGCCTGATTTAGGCTTTGTCCTGTAGACACTTAAGGAATACATATGCTATCTTAAGAAAACCTAGAAGAGGACACTTCTTGTTTTAGGTATTCTTGTTATAGAAAACAGAAATATAAAGATTTATAAACTTACTCACTAGCAATCACCCTACAAACCCCTGTCAGTGACAACCACTATGAATACTTCATCTCTTCTCAAGTTTACAATGAGAAGTTCAGAAAACGAACACAATTTTCATAATCACTATCATGGTCTACCTGAAGAAAAAGTTCAATATAAATGCACATTGCTTTTCCTGACCTGAGCACAAGCTTATAATCGTCAGTGTGAGAATCATTTCCAGGAACTGAAAAGAGCTTTCCTGAAATCTCAGCATCACTTAAGCCCCACCCTCTACTCCACATCTCATTAAAAACCAACAGCATTTCCTTCATGCCTCATCATTAATGATAAAGTGAATGAGTCAACTTCACAAAACAAACAAAACACCAACAATAATTTACTGTGAACACTGTTGCATTTTTACCGCATTTTAAATATCCAGACTCTCAGTTGATGTTTTCCATGAGTTTCTGCAGCAGGAAGAAATGGAATAATTATTTTAGAGATGAGAAAACTCAACTCTACAAGATGCAATTTGACCCTAAACACACAGCTTATAAGAAGCAATAAGAAGATGTGAATTCAGAATTTGAGAGTCTCCATCAGAGTTTGTGTTCATTTATACAATTGTCTTTCTTATCTAAAGTGTTTAAACAGACACAAGAAGTTGATAATGTAGCCCCAGAGACTTACATAAATGAGAAGTTACCTAATTCAGATAGGGCCTCTGATGGGTTCCCTTAGAATATTAGAGAAGGAAAGAAAAAGAGAAAGGAAGAAAGAAACCACTTTGGGTGAAGACAATCAGTTAAATTTCCTGGAAAACAAGGGTCCTGAACTATACTTTAAAGGCACATTAATCAAAGTGAGCCCACAAATGACAGTTTCAGAATCATCTCGGAGCTTATTAGAAATACAAATTCTCCCACACTGTGTTCTCGAACCTCCTGTATTATAACCTCTGAGGGTGAGATGCTCCAGGTGATTCCAAACAGTGACAAATTTCAAAAGTGATGCTTGAAAGTTAAGGTCAGACCAGAGAAAAGAAAAAAAAAAAAAAAGGTAACAGGTACGTTGTGGAAAGAAATGCCTAAGTACTAACACACTCTCTCTTCCCTTAAGTGAGGTATCCGTCAAGGAGCGAACACTCCACATTCCACTGCCTTTCTTTGCCTTTAAGACCAATGCAACATGTGAGAGTGAGCGAGGTACCTAGCCCTCTCCAGGGCTGGCTCACTGACTTGAAGGGTGTTTTCTTATAAATGTTCACAAGGCAGCCTGCAAGGGGAGGTCTCATGGTGGCAAACCATCGCCCTCAGCCACATTCCATTTCAAGAACTAGAGCTCCTTCACTTCCTGCTTCTCACTCTTACTTTTTCAGAGGGGTTGCTGGTTCTCAAGGTTATCTTGAGCACAGCTTTCTTTCTAAATGACACATAACCATTACTACAGGCCAGAGTGCTCTGAGCAACTTCTCCTTTCATAATGGGACTTCAGGCTGCCCTGAGAGTGGATCTCCTTCTCCTCTCAGATGCATCTTGGACTGTGGACACAGATCAGCCCAGCTGGTGGGCTGGTGGTCTCCAAGAGTGTGTCTACTCACTGATGTTAACTAGGGATGCTCACAGGGAGAAACCAAGTTCCACAGTCAACTGCAAGCCAGCTGAGTGCTGTTCCACAGGGCTTCCTGAAAGATTTAACAAGCTAATATACATCATCAATGCCTAAGAGGGCGCCAGAGTATGCCGCATTCTCCAGTCTTGTGGGGACGAATCTTTTCAGAGGGGTATCTCCCTGGATTAGTACTTATGGACCACACACAAGAAAGCAATGAGTCAAAGCATAATCTAGGTAAGGCAGGGGTCATCTATGTGCCTAGAGTCGACTTCCAGAGAGATGAAGATGGCAGTTACTGGTTATGCTTTTTCATCTTCCCATTCATTACCTTACTCTCCGCGTCCTCCTCGTCCTCCACAAGCCCCTTCCCTTCCCTGTTCCCCAGTGCACACTGTTTTGAAAAGGATCTGCTAAAACTTAACTGATCTTTTCAAAACAGTGAACTGATCATTCCATGAACTGATGCCTTCTTTTTCACCACCTTGTGCATCGGTGCCTCTATTCCATTGTTCATTCTATTTACCTAGAAAATATCCCCCTTTATCAAAATCCCATTCATTCAAGGCCAACCCCAAGGACTCCTTTATCCCCTTCCCTTCACCCCAATTAGAGGTGATCATTCTTTTTCTTCTCTGAATTTTCTCAACAAGTTTCTACTTTCTATTTAGATTAAAGCTATTTTGTGCTGTCTCACCTTCAGTAGTTGGTTCACCTTTCCCTAAAACTTTCAACCTACCTATCATCTTGTTTCAGCCTCATAACATGCTGGGAAGAACAGGCCTGTATAATTATACCGATAGTGCAGAGACAACATAGCATAGTGATTAAGAACAGCTGAAGACAGACTACCTGCGTTCAAGTCCTGAGTTTTACCTTTCATGAACTATGACCTTGGATATGTTGTGTAACATCTCTGGTTCTCAATTTTTCATTTGTGAAACGGTGGTAATAATACCTTCCTCAGAGGGTGGTTGTGAGGATTCAGTGAGTTAACAACGCAAAGTGCTCAGAATAATGCCTAACTCAGTAAGTATTTAGTAAAACTCCCAGAGAGTTTAGAAGTGGCCAGATCAGAATTTTCCTGAGTAATATCATGATAGTTTCTCAATAAGGGCTATCTTTCAGAATCACTCATTCATTCAGTAAATATTTACTGAGCTCATGGATGAGTCCTAGGCAATTGGATTCAGAGAAGAAGCATGACAAGGCTCTCAATTCTGGTCCTTATGGTCCAGCAAGGAGATAAAGAAGAGAGGCGGACGTAGCCCATGGAAAAGTAAAGTAAATAAACAAGAGAGCAAACAGCTGTTATTTTGGCTTGCCCTCATGTCATCCTCTCCATCCCTTGAATATGTATTTTTATTTTAGTCTATTTTAACCAAGACTACACACAAAATGGGGCTTCCCTGGTGGCTCAGTGGTAAAGAATCTGCCTGAAATACAAGAGACCTGGGTTCAATCCCTGGGTTGGAAAGATCCGCTGAAAGAGGGCATGGCAACCCACCCCAGTACCCTTGCCTAGAGAATCCCATGGACAGAGGAGCCTGGCAGGCTGCAGTCCAAATGGTCACACAGAGTTGGACACGACTGAAGTGACTCAGCAGCAGCAGCAACAACACACAAAATTCTTCCTGTTCCACTGAAAACTGTATTTCTAGAGTTCAACACTGGTTTAGAGCATTTTGCCTCATCTCACCAGATCCTTCAAGGAACAAGTCAGGATTCACTCCTGGGTTTTTTCTAATTATTCTAAACACTTATTTTGGGTCATCCCTCCCCCCTAGCCCAATAAACCCAGGTGCATCCCCAGTGGCTGATATGTGACTCAATAAAAGAACATTCTGTCTTGGCACTCACACTGTTTTTATGAATTCTGTTACCAAAGGGGCATTTCACCATAAGAAAGAGTCACAATAGAATTGTAGATTTGACTATCCTCTTCCCTCACAATTTCAGATATTAGGAGAATTAAAACAATCCCATAATTTGATCCCTAAAGAAATTTGAAAATGATGCTTCTGAATGTCTAACAAAATAGACATTAACCCTCCTTCCCATTTTTAGGATGCTTTTATATCTATGAGATATATTTTTCCCGATTTGATTTTATTATGTTCACACTTAGAGGCTTTTCTAAAGTCTTACTAATGTCCCTTGACCATTTGTCATTCTTTACGGTCTCTTCCTTGATTTGTAATGCACAACCTTTTATTTCCCTGCCACATCACTCTGGGGAATATACATAGGAATATGCCCTGCATAGTGGATCCAGACGGTTGTGGTTGCACGTGTATGGGGTGGAAGGAGGGAGGATAAACAGTGAACTAAAATCTCAAGTCGTGGGTGCCCACCCTCCTCCCCAAACTGGCTGAAATGTTCCAGTTTAAGGAATAACATTCACATCCTTGACCAGAAGCAGACAAAATACTTGCCAAAACTTCTTTATCTTCTTTTGTCTGTACTTGCTCTAAATAATAGTTTTTGCTGATGTAAAAATCTGCTCAATTGGAAAGTAAGTTTACTAAGACCAAATGATGCAAGGATTCAAATCAGACATAGATATGACCTCAGTTAGTGGCTCTTCCCTCAAATCTCACAATGGAGAAGGCTTTGCCATTGGAAGGACTTCCATGGAGGCTGCATGGATGCATAGGCAGAACCTAAGGCCAGATGAGTCAAGATCTGCTGGTGCGATTGCCATGTGATCTCTCAGCAAATGGGCTGCAGAACCAGAGAACTAGATCACCTAGTAGAGTGGCTGCCAACAGGTGGGCAGGTTGGCTTTTTAAGCAGCAGAACCTTTTACTTAGATGAAATAGTGCATGCTCAGTCACTCAGTCATGTCTGACTCTTTGTAACCCGATGGACTGCAGTCCACCAGGCTCCTCTGTCCATGGGATTTTCCAGGCAAGAATATTGGACTGGGTTGCCATTTCCTCTTTCAAAATGAAATATTATGTACAACTAAAAACAGATGCAAGATTGAGTTGCTCAGGTAGAAGGGCCTAGATTCCTCACCACTTTCCCTGCACCCTCTCAATCTGAGGTCACACATCCACCCAGAGGTCTGGACTCCTTGAAGGCGAGCATTTAAAAATTCACTAATCTAATCTAATTTCAATCTTAACGATTCTTCAGAGGAAGTTGAGACCCAAAGACTGAGTGTAATCCATGTATCCAGAACTAGTAAGAAGCGTAGCCACACTTCAGAGAGAAACCATGCTGCCTCTTCCCATATATATGGTATTTATGTTCTAGGATTCTGTTCTTTTATTAGGATGGAAGTTGGTATAATCACTGTGCCAAGCAAAATTGAAAAATGTACCCAAGGTCAAAGAGTAAGGACATCTAAATCATACCTTGAGAAACCCAGCTTGGGGGAAAAAAAAAAAAAAAAGCCATTCTATCAAGGTTTCATGTGATGGTTTTGCAGTGAAAACAACAAAATTACAGTAGGGGAATTTTTTTTTTCCTTCTAGCTTCTATACATAAATGTGTCAGGCACAAAATCAAACTGCTCTGAAATGATGTTAAATCCATTCAGCTGTAAGTAGAGGAAAACATAGCAGCACTTGTGTGAGGTGTGGGAGACACGTAACCCAAATGTGTTCCCTGGGTTAAAAAAAAAAAAAAAAGCCATTCTATCAAGGTTTCATGTGATGGTTTTGCAGTGAAAACAACAAAATTACAGTAGGGGAATTTTTTTTTTCCTTCTAGCTTCTATACATAAATGTGTCAGGCACAAAATCAAACTGCTCTGAAATGATGTTAAATCCATTCAGCTGTAAGTAGAGGAAAACATAGCAGCACTTGTGTGAGGTGTGGGAGACACGTAACCCAAATGTGTTCCCTGGGTTAGTAACTTGAACGTGGAATTCACTGAAAAAGTGTGAGGAGCCTACAAGAAAGAGCACCAAGCGAAAAACACTGTGAGACACGTTTGATATAATAGTCATATGATTAACAAACTGTCACATCAAACTTTCCCGCAACGTGGGAACACTTTGACACTTCATATTTTTAAAACTGACATTTTGATTCATTACTGTAAATAGCATGTTGGGTTAAATATTGTGACAAGGAACAGATCATATATATATGATTGTATATATATGTACATATATAGTCACTCTATATATTATATGTATTTTTCCTAGCCGTGTAACATTTTAGAATATATGCAACCTTTTCTTACAGTGACAGTTTGAGCCAGTATGTAAACAGGCTATTGCACTACTTAACTATCCATTTTTCTTGCAAGTAGGCAGATGGATTTCTAAAGTAATTCCACAGAAAGTCTATGAAGCAGAGGGATTTCAAAAGTAATAGAATGGCTTCTACAGAAACTCTGAATAAGTCTATTGACTCCAGCCAAAAGATGTTACCAAAGTTGTTTTGATTTACTGCACTTGAGTTCACAAAATCATTATCACAAACATGTATAAAACATTTCTCTTATCTTCAAGGTGCTCCCAAGCTACTTAAACAAAAAGACACACACATATGCAGTTCTAAAGCAAGGCAGATTGCTTCACATATGCAAGTGCTGCTTCTTTTTCCCCTTTCCTTTATTTATGTAGTGTGTATGTGCATTGCTTATAATAAATAACATGTTTCCTAAGCCATTGTTCAGTGTAAACTGATTCAATCAAATTAAGCAAAGTATGGGCATCAGTGGGGGCTACAGTAATTGGGAGAGTTTGCAAGAATACTCAGATTCCCAAGCCAAGCTTTTCTTCACAAAGACAATAGATAGATACTATTTGGTTTCCATATAACACCAAAGCATACACTCTTCTGACTTTTCACTTCCCCTACAGCTCTAAAACAAAAGATAAGTTATCCATCCCCCTAATCATCCAAGTTTTGATTTCAATTTTCTCTGGTAATTCTGAAGTTATTATGTACTTTCAAGTATACACAACTTTATAAAAAGACTGAGCTAATCTCACACATGCATCACTACAGAAATAGATTCCAAGCATATTTGTTTTATGTATTCAACTTTCTCTCTGGACATTATACCATTATTATTCAACTCATTCTCCTCCTTAAACACCTGGAACGTTAGACACAAAAGGAAACATGTGATCTATATATATCAAGATATTATGCTCACTACTGATAAGCTTTGTCTCTGTACTGAAATTTAAATTAGACAAGTGTGGTCTTCCGAAGCACATACATAAAAAAGGAAGACGACTCCACACTTAGGCTTTTATTCCGAAAGGAGGCAGGGTGTTATCAGCCCAAATGCATCCAAATCTGATGAGAGTTAGGAAAGCATAAAGTATATCATCTTATGAATATGGCAAATATTGAAAAATACCTGCAAAACATGGATACCAAAAAACCCAGACTTCAGCTACAGCATCAAAAAATGCTTGCATCCTTCATTTGTAACCAAAAACAAGGTCTAACTTTGTTCACAGCTCAATTAGTCAATTCATTTAGGGCAGAAGGCATTTTTCCCTCATATTCTGGATGTATCCAAATGTATTAAAAGTTCAAAGAGTATTACATACCATTTCAAAGCTTATTTCAAACTAAGCAAATTAAAGAATACAGAAATGTGTTATTTTTCCCTTGGCTTACAGAGAAAAATTTAAAAAAAAAAAAAAATCAGCCTGAGGTGGTCCAAAGCATAATAAGTCACTGTTTCAAATCCGAGAATTCATATTTACTTTTCTAAACTCTTAAGAGGTAGGTTATAACCTTAACAGGCTGGAACTCCTCAATGGAAGGGTGAACCACTTCTATGGAGAAATCACCCCTCCATAAGTACTGGGGTAGAGTAGAAGTAATATAACATTTGAAGACAGACAATCTAGAGGCAAATCAGACTCCACCGTTTACTCTTTCAGTTGGAGCAGGTCACCCGTCTTTCATTTCTTCGTTGTTAAACGAGAATAATATTTGACAGTGTACTGAGTTTCATGAAAGTTAACTAGCAAATCTCGCTGAATCTAAACTGATGAGACGATTATTCCCCCAAATCTTTATTTGGCAATGTCCACTATCTGTTGGGATTCCTGGTGGCTTAGATGGTAAAAAAAATTCACCTGTAATGTAGGAGACCCAGGTTCGATCCCTGGGTTAGGAAGGTCCCCTGGAGAAGGGAATGGTTATCCACTCCATCAATTAATAAAAATGTTGAGGCCATCTAAATTCAACTAAGTTCAACTCAACAAAAATTTACTGGATGCTCATCATACGTGCTTTAGGTCATTGCCAGATGTCATGACTGGAGGGAAGGAGGGTGGGAGGAACAAGGAGAAGGGAGAAGGGAGGAGGGTCCATGTGACTCACCGTTTCTGTCTCCAGAGATCCTGCTATCATGTGGAGAAGACAGCATTTCACATGTGAATTCTCTAAAGAATACGCAACACTGTATACTAAAGTATCCCAAAGACGGTGGTGCTGACAATGGCTTCTAATGGCAGTGTTTTGTGAAGTCTAACATGAGGTTAGGGAAGGGTTCGGAGCAACCGAGAACATGATCTTGTTATTCCCCTGCTTCTGTGGGCATCTATTTCTCAGTGGACCAACCTGTGGAACCTGATAGAAAAGAGTCTCAACCCCCTGGGCTGAGGGGTACCTGGGGCATTACTCTGGCCTCTGTCACCCCCACGCTATTCGTAACCCTCTTTTCCTCATTCCTCTCTCTTCACTCCCTCTGCCCTTTCCTGGGGACATCGATGTCCCCAAGGCCTGTCTCCTCTCCATCCACAGCCATCAGGGCTGAAAAGGGCCCTCAGGCAGGGGAAAGAGTGGCACAATCGGAACATTAGCGAATCTGGAGACCCAAGCTCCTGCCTCAGCCTTGTACCTACTTCACTCTGCAACCTTGAACAAGTCCCTTTCAGTCAATAGGTTCAGTATCCTCCTCATCAAAGGACACTAGAGGATATTTAACAGCCTTTCTTGTTCCTAAACATTCAAAGTCTGTGTCCTGACCTACAGCTCCCAGCAGTTTCCAAGTCACAACTGGGGGCCCACTGGATCCAGGGCTCCTGGAGGGGCTCTGACCTGACCACATCAACGGTTTCTAGTGTGGGGAAGGTCAGGGACTCCTTCAGAAAATAGCTGATCTAAACAGAGCCCACGGAGTGCCATGGCAACACTGCTCGCAAGCTGCCAGAGGTAGGGAGGAAGAGCAGCCCAGATGCATGTGCAGCTGCCACATTTCAGAACAGCACTCAAACCTCGTTAATACCATCTTGCCTAATACTGAGGTGCATAGATCAGACGCTATTTTTACTGTGTATTTAACAGATTTGCGTCCTGTCTTCCCTGCCAACATTTTACAGTCCAGTCCAGGGGAGTCTGCCATCGGAGAGCCTTTGGGACCTGAGGCCACCCAGGGTTAATTCAGGAGACAGAGAGAGCAGGGTGAAGAAGAATGAATAGGAGTGATAGAAAAATAGACTCAGTGGGGCTGGAGGCCAAGGGAGAGGCAGGAGTAAGACGTAACCAGAACAAGTACAATCCAAAACTACCAACCCCCAAGTGGGAGGCAGGCAAGTCTCATCCCTCCAAAGACTCAGGGATGCACGTGTAGGGGAGAGGAGAGAGCGCTGGATCCCCTCTCGTACTCCAGGGAACACAGGTTTTCCCACCACAGTTCTGATCATTGTCCCCCATCAGTTACCCTGAGAACAGCTGAGAGTGCAAAGAGCCCTCTGCCCATCAGGCAAAAATCCATCCACCACCACGCACTCTTCAGGGTTTACAGCAAAGGGCTTTGGTTAAATGCCCTGTTTACAACCTGTCTCCCACGTGCTGGGGTGGGGAATTCTCACTTACAATGACTGACTAAACCAAACGATGCGAAAGCACCTGCCATGGGCCTGTCACGTAGTACATCACAGGAGACACCGGTTAAGCGTCTGCTTGTTTCCATCTGGTTCATGCGGCAGCAGCGTCACAGGTACCACCTTTACTCCCAAAGTTCTCCATCGAAAGGAGGAACCCGGCCAACGCTGGTTGAAGGATGAAGAGGAGCTCAGGCCTCAATGCCCCCTCTCCTGCTAGATCAGATGAGGGTGCCACTCTCAGACCCACCACTCACTGGGCAGGTACAGCAGGGTAAGCCATTTCTTCCCTGGGGTGGAGCTCAACTAGACAGTGAATTTTTAAATTCCTCTTCCATTCTGAAATTCTATAAGTCTCTAAGTGTCATATCCATCTCAAAAACAAGCACCAAGCAGAGGGGAAAGCAGTTGAAGAACGCAGTTGTGTGTTTCTTTATCAGGAATGAGATATGGGCAGTGCTGTGCCAGCAGTGAAACGGAATTCAGAGAAGCAGAATATAGTCCCTAGATTCAGAACCCTCATAATACATGTATAGGGGGTGGGAGATAAGAGGAAACATTAAAAGGTGGCAATACAAACTAAAAGTCCAGCACTAACTGAGCCAAAGGGTGGAGAGCGATGGCTCCCTAGGAGGAGAGATGTGTGCTGGCTGTTCAGGCAGGAAAGCAAAGCCCGCACAGGCAAAACGGAAGAAGGAAGCACTTTATAAGAATGGATGGTCTCCAGTGGAAGGGTCAAAAGGTACGTAAACTGGTGAAATATCTCATTTGTTTTGTGTTGCAGATTATTTTAAAATTCTGTGTTTCACACATTAAAGGCTAGAATAATAATGGTCATCCCAACCACTCATCGTTTTAATGCCCTGTGGGTCACAGAGAGAGCGATGAAGTCAGAAACAAGACACACGGGTTCTGGGCCCTGCTCCATCACCACTATGAGTGACCAACCTTTAGCTGAATGCTTATCTGGCTTTAGGATGGGAGATGGGGTAGGACTTGGGAGATGCGGTAGCCTCAAGACCAACTGAAGGTCGTGAGGCTTCTCGAGAACCAAATTGTTCAAAGGGTACACTCTGCAGATGAGGAGACAGAGGTCTGCCAGAAAAGAAGTGCTTTCTCTCAACTACACATTTCTGTCATCTGTGCCCAGTTCTCTGGGCAGGAATGGTATTCACCTGCTTCTGGGGACTTGCCACAAGCTAATTCTTGCCTGCCAGAGCATCCCTCTGAAGCCCCTGTAATATCCCATCAACGTCCACTTGATCATCCTCCAGAGCCAATTCCAGCCCCTGCTTTTATAAGAAACCTCCTATAGCAAGAACTCCCACATTCTCTCACTCACAAAGTCTCATCTCTGAGCCCACACATCACACTGAGTCCTGGCTGGCCCTGCATCCAGTTCATCTCCACACACCTACCACTTCCCTCCTTCCATGTCTCAGTGAGCCACCTTCCTTCATAGGTGCTAAGGAAATGCTGCTTAAGTCAGGTTAATCTGCACCTCGGTTTTCTGACTCTCAGCCAAGTACCTTCTCAAACATAGCACGCTGCCTCTGTCACAAGCCTGGATCACCAGAGTGGCCAAAAAGAGTTTCAACCACCTCCCAATCCATCAAGCCATTTACCAGATCCACAAACACAGCAAGAGAGAAGAGACATAAAGAAAAGGAGAGGAGGAGGGTATGCACTACGATGCTAAACAGCCCCGAGCGGAACTGCACTTGAATCACCATTCTGGTTTCACAAGGAGAAATCTGCAGTGCAGATACTCAGTAGGGGGCCCAGAGGTCTCCCAGATGGTCCTCAGTGGAGCAAGGAGGTCCAAGGAATGCTATGGTAAACCATCGGGTGAACAAAGTCTCTACACCCAACCATCAGCTGGGCAGGCCCTTTTGGGCCACTGCAGAGAAAGAGAAACATCTGGAAAGGAGGAGCATGGCAGCCCCCTGATGGTAAAGGTTTTATACTGAGTGACACTCCACCGGTAATAACGGAGTGAAAACACGGCAGAAAGATTTATGAGGCAGAGCTGTGTAACTCCAGAGGCAACCTAAGGCACACATCAGATGGGAATTTTAAATAATCCCTCCAAACACACAAGGACTCAGATGCCAGCGCATGCAGGGATGGCCCCAGCCAGACAGCAAAGGCATACTGGCTCTGCCAGAATTCGTCCATTCACCAATATGCTTCCCGAAAAACACCCATATGCTTTCTTTTAGCTTCCATATGCTTTTTTAGCAAGGAAACTAAAATATTTCATTAGTTTTGAGTAATTAATAATTACTTATTTCACAATAGTCTCCCTCATTAAAAAATGAAAATAACTGATTAAGCTGCAGGATCCTGGCTTTCAACTCAAGCTTTTTTCTTTCTTTTTTTTTTTTTTAATTCTTCCCCTCTAGGAATTGAGTAATAGAGTAAAACAGCCAGCGTGGAAATACTGGCACTATGGGGAATGAAGAGTTATGGTCCACACGGCCCAGCATTCCTCTTGACTGAGGCATGGTTGTGTAATGAAAAGAACACAGACTTTAGGAGTCCAAAGCCTGGGAACCAATCCCAGTTTGACCCCTGGTGAATACTACTTCTGGGGAAATGAAGGGCGTTGAAAAGATAAAGCCTGCTGGACTCCTGCAACCCAGCCTTCCACTACTCCCAGGTTGCTGCTTGACAAGGGCTCCCTCCTGTCTCTCCAGGCATGGGGAAGGCATGCCCAGAATACTGGTTCCAACCCTGTCAATATCAGCAGAGGCCTGTGGCCAACAGACTCAGAACTGGTCTCCAGTGGAAAAACTGCTTTGCAAACTCTAATGAGCCTAGAACTACCTGGGAAATCTTATTAAAATGCAGATTCTGATCAGGAGGTCTGGAATGGGACCTGAGGTCTGCATTTCTAAGGAGTTCCCAGGTGATGCTGACATTTCTGGTCTTCAGACCAAATTCTGACAAGCAACAATCTGAAAAGTATCAAAATGAAGCTGGGAAGGAGAATTTGTAGAAGAATAGGATACATGTACCTGTCCCCACTCCAGTGTTCTTGCCTGGAGAATCCCATGGACAGAGGAGCCTGACGGGCTCCAGTCCACAGGATCACACGGAGTCAACATGACTGAAGCGACTTAGCACACACACGCGCCTGTCTCCTCTGGCTATGATAAGGACGGTTAAGCATATGTGAGATAACCCCTCAGCGTGGTGTACAGCGCAATGGTATTTCACTTATCCTCACAACAGTTCTGCCAATAGGGTGTGATTTTCATTTTACAGACAACAAAACTGAGACCCAAAGAAATCAAATTATACTTCCAAAGTTATGTAGTTAATAACACTTAATTCCCAACCCAGTGTCAAGGGGGGGCATGAGCCAATGGAAGACAGGAAATTTAAGGCGCTATTACTGGAGAGCACTGGTATGGAGTCTGGTTCTCGCTCTGCCATCAACCCGCTGCTGCCCCTTCTCCAGGCCTCATCTTCCCACCCGAAGGTGTTGCCTCTGACAACCTCCAAGGCCTCTTCCATCTAACGCCAGCCTTCATTCTCAGGGCTCCCACACAGACTCCCAGTGGTCACCAGGCACTGAGATCAGCTTCACACATGTGGCAGTCATTACCTCTTGGCACGATCCAAATTCTCGCTGCTCACATCTGCATTTGTGCTGATCTGTGCATGGCCAGAAGTCTATCTCTGGTAAAAATCCCACGCTCAATATAACAGGGAGAAAACAACAAACGGATTCCCCAAAGCATTGAAATTCCAATTCAGTTGATAACTTGCAGTGCGATCAGGGCTCTATGACTCTATAATCACCACCTCCTCCTGCACTCACTTACAAAACTGGAGACTCTCAGACCACTAACCTGATCAAAGTATGCAAGAAAAGAGAAAACATGAGTTATTTATACTGCAGTTTAGACAACTGCCCAACTTTTCTTATCCTGCCTTAAGATAGCAGAAGAGCATTTAATTAATGAATTATCATATAAAAGATTCAGGATATATGAGCTTGTCCCTCTTAAACTCCCAGAGCACACATTCACTGTACTCCTCAGGGGCCCACTGACTATTTTTTACTAGGAATTTCTATAGGTTATAGAATAGTTTCATTGCCCCTATTCACATTCATTGTTATCTCTTGTGTGCGTGCATGCTAAGTCACTTCAGTCATGTCTGACTCTTTGTGACCCTGTGGGCCCTAGCCTGCTAGGCTTCTCTGTCCATAGGATTCTCCAGGCAAGAATACTGAGTAGGTTGCCATGCCCTTCTCCAGGGAATCTTCCCAACCCAGGGATGGAACCCACATCTCTTATGTCTCCTGCATTGGGAGGCAGGTTCCTTACCACTAGCTCCACCTGGGAAGCCTGCTGTCTCTAGATGCAGTTACATATTTTCAAACAGATCTAGATTTGATTCCAGACTTTGCATTCATTTGCTATATGACGTTAGACAAATTACTCAACCTCTCTGGGCTCAGTTTCCGCATATGAAAAGTGGGAAAAATATTGTTTTATTTTATGAGATTCAGTGAAATGATGTATTAAAATTGATAGCAATTAGCAGATTCTGGGTTAAATGTACATTTGAGTGATAGAGTAAATAAATGAATAAAGCGAACAGAGTAAGAGTTGGAATATTAAAACATCACTCAACAGTTCGAAACATATAAATGCCCAGAGTCACAGTCATAAATGGGTCCGACACTCAGAGCGAAACAATAAGTGAATTGTGGGAGAAATCCAAAAGCAAAGGAAATGTGTGTTATCAAAATGTCATCTCAGACTTCCCACACTGAAAAACATCTTTTGTTTAACCTAGAACCTAGGTATGGCCTTTAGAGAGTTTACGAACCTCGTGAAATTGTAGACTACATTCTATACAGATGTGTATTTTCTAATTATTTCATAGATTCCAAATATTCCATAATCCTCTCCCTTACCACTAAACACACACACTCAAATTAATAATGACTGCCTTAGGCAAGTCCCTTGACAGAGGGATCTGCCAATGGAGAGAGAAAAAGTTTACTTAATAAAACAAGGCTGAAAGATACAAGCATGCGGTTTAGAAAGTATGGGCAGTGGAAGTATTCATGATGAGCACGCCAAACCAGAGAAAGGAGCTCTGAACCTAAGATCCAGCTTGGCTAAAATCTTGCTACAGGACCTTAGGCAGGTCAGAGACTCTGGATCACAATTCTGGAAACCTTTGACATCCTCTATTTCACCCTCCTCCTCCTCCTCCTCTTCCCATCTCACAGATGGAGAAACTGGGGTTCAGAGGAAGGAAGGTCATGCCTTCACCAAAGTCACAGACAATAAGGTAAAGCCAGGATTTGAACCTCAGACTCAGTAAAATGATTTCCACGTTCTGTACATCAGTATTATGAAGTACAAGGTAAGTGTTTAGACCCAGTTGCCTCTAAGTTATTTTCCAGCTGATGGATAATTATTGCTCTCTTCTCTGGACCTGGAAATCTCATGAAAACAGTTTGGTTTTGGAAAAGATCATTCCAGCTGTTCCTCAGTCCCAGCCTAGTCCCACAAGAGCAAGGCAGAAAGAAGGTCTGAAAGGATGAGAGATGTTGCTATTAATCTTATGTAGCACAGCAACTGGGAACCACAAGCCTTGAACTAGATTTCACTGTGTTGCCTATTACTCTCCTGTCCTCCTGCATATTAATCCTGCATCTCTCTTCTCATTATTAATGTTCCCAACTATGCACAGTACACAGCCAGTTAGGAACTCATCCTTAGCTTCCTATAATTCACCGGATTAGAAAAGGACAGGAGGGAACAGTGGTGATGTCAGGGTCAAGAAGAACTGCAAGGGAACCACGGACTCCTAACAAACACAGAGAGCAGAGGCAGCCAGGATCAGCTATCCCATACTTCACGGAATGAACAAAAAAGTATGCCGTCCACATCTTTGAGAGGCATCTCACATCCATGAGCTGGCAATGTGATTGGTTTTGCCTGAAAGATAATGTCCTTTTAAACGCTGGGAAGAGAAAGGACATTTCACATATAGAGATTCCTCTCCTAAAACAGCAACTAAGGAGTCAGAATTCTAGCCCAGGATCTGCCACTAATACCTTAGACAAATCAGATTCCCTCCCTGAGCCCAAAATTTCCATCTCTGAAATGAAAGGATTTGGCTAAATTGGTTCTTTTTTAATTTTTATTATTGAAGTATAGTTGCTTTACAATGTTGTGTTACTTTCTGTTGTACAGCAAAACGAATCAGTTCTACATATACATACAGCCCCTCTGTTTTTAGATATCCTTCTCACTTACAGCAATGAGGAGAGCTGCCTGTGCTGAACAGTAGATTCTCATTAGTAACCTACTTTATACACAGTAGTGTATATACGTCAGTCCTAACCTCCCAATTCATCCCATGCCATCTCCCCCACTTGGTATCTGTATGTCTGTTCTCTACATCTGTGTCTCCATTTCTTCTTTGCAAATAAATTCATCTATAAAATTTTGTCTAGATTGATTATCAATGCCCCCTCTGTCTTTGATATTCTGACCTCTCCTTACCGGTCACTGACTCAATCCCAGAAAAGTCAAACAACGGAAGAGGAACCTCTTTATATGGTTAGTTGAGAAGTGTACCACAGCCTCTAAAACTGAGACCAAGATTACACAGCAGAAAAACAGAGAGGAAAATGGACTTTTTTGATTTCTAACTAAAAAATGAATGTTGCTAGGGGAGACACAACCAATGCATAAATGTTCAATCACTGTCCAATCTAAAACTCAAATCATTAAGTGCCTTTCAGGTATGTAGAAGAATTAAAAGCTAAAAAAAAAAAATTTTCACACTAGACTCTCTATGATTTTGGAAAAGTAGCAGCAGGAGGAAGAAAGAACTGATCAAGAAATAAAATCATAGCAATTAACATTAGGACATTTGACTAGAAATAACACCACGACCAACTGGTCTAACTCTATCTATTGTCAGATGCTGAAATAGACCCCAAAGAGGGAAAATGATTTGCCCAAGATGACACAGTCAGCGCTGGGAGTACAAAATAGATTTTCATGACACCTGGCTCATAGAACATAACCCATAATGCATTACTTCACTCCTGCAAACAATGAGATTCTATTCAGGTAACTAAGGACATAATTTCACTTATAACTACTGTCTCTAACTCCACCTCAAATAACAACAGCTGATTTATTTGATTTAAGGCAGACTAGAGCTGTTTCCATCAAATTATAATAACCAATTCACTCTAGCAATAGAGACAAGTCTGTGAGAATTAATTGGGCATTATTCATCCTTGCTAATGAATCACCCCATGGAAAACAAGGATAATCAACGGTCTACCAAAGGCCAGAAGCTTGTTCTTACTCAAGCAAGATCTTCCCTGTTAAAGGACATTGGGTTTCAGCTCTAAATAGTAAACAGGGTATACAGTTTCAGATTCCATGAAGGACAGCTTTAAATAGACTTGGTTTGGAAGTGGGACAGGGAACACACCGCAGTCAGTGGATCAACGTTGAAAGCCGAGAAAAACAATGATCACACTCATTAAGTGGGTACCGGTTGACACAGCTACCGTCAAACCTAATTATTTATTTAAACTGTTATTCTTTCTTCACTACTGACACTGACATCAATTATTACCGTAAGATTATTTTAAATTTCTGTAGTATGCTCTCAGAATATTTACTTCTCTATCATGCAAAGGCTATTTGAGAAGTTTTGACTCTTCTTTCCTCACACCAAATCCACGTAAATGATTTTAAAAGATAGATGAATAGATAGATAGATGGATACTAGATGACTGATAATAGATAGATGATAGATAGATATAGACAAAATTCCTTTCTCAAGAGCAGTTTTCGATAACCTTTCCAGCCTCCCTTAAACTCTTCTTTGTACATCCAAATGGATTTCAGTGGGTAAGCAGGGGCATAGTTAACCACTTTTCAAAAAGTATTTTATTAATATTTAACAATTTGCATTTGGAGGAAAGTTAATATAAAAACTGTAGCTACCAAATGAACAAACAGATCTCTGCCTAACAAAGCTACCAAAATTTATGCTATCACCTGTCCACAGTACATTCTTTTCTGATGTGTTATCCCTGAAAATATATGAAGTGTATAAGAAAAGTTTTTTGGCAGGGGCATCTTCCATACTTGAAAAGAACAAAACGATGGGCAGGAGCCATTCCTATATTTTTGGCTACATCTTAATGAGTATAAAATCTAAATACCACAAATGGCCTACAGGTCTGATCTGCTCATAGAAGAGTTTCACAGTCTATAGGTTCCCTCACTGGCCTTGCTCATACATGATGTCTTCTTATTCGAAGTATATGATGAGTGTTAGCTTTGAAAACCATATTAATGTGACACCAAACTTTTCACTCATTTCTAGATTGCAACTCCTGCACATATGAGCCAGTACCAACAAACCGCAAATTTGCTCAAAGGCCTGTGTAATTAAAATTATATTTAAATTACTACATATAAAATAGATAACTAATAAGGACCTACTGTATAGCACAGGGAATTCTACTCAGCACTCCGCCATGGCCTATATAGTAAAAGAATCTAAAAAAGAACAGATATATGTGTATGTAAAATTTATTCACTTGGCTGTACACTTGAAATTAACAGAACATTGCAAATCAACTAGACTCCAACAAACTCAAAATAAAAAAAATGTTCAAGATCATGTAAAGAAAATACCAAAGAGATAATCAAAATATTCATCTGGAGAAATGTTTACAGAACTTTAAATACTGATATCAAGTCTTCCACAAAGGTGCTATCCTATAGGGCCTACAGTGAGGAACACCATAGCGACTACTTCGCCTCTTTTTGGCTAAGATTTCCAGAAGATTACAGAGAACACAGCAGAGTTAGCTGGGAAATACAGATATCAACTGGTTATCTGCAGAAGAAAACCTACATCTTGCAAATTTAAAAATTTTTATGCTTTCTTAAACACCCAAAACAAATTTTATGCTTTCTTATTTTTACTTTAAACTGGTCTCCATTTTCTTGACAAACTGAAGAAGAATGAAATCTTCTGCCAAAGTTCGAATCCATTTACACTGGTTACCCAAGAGAGTGGAATGCAGGTACTACAGGTCCTGGGTTCCAAAAGACTAACTCATTTCCTATATTTTTAGGGTTTTGTTGTTGTGATAGCCTTAGATTATGTCCTTTAGAGATGTTTTGGGAGCAGGTAATATGGCAGAAAGTGAAGAACTACAAAGCCTCTTGATGAAAGTGAAAGAGGAGAGTGAAAAAGTTGGCTTAAAGCTCAGCATTCAGAAAACGAAGATCATGGCATCTGGTCCCATCACTTCATGGGAAATAGATGGGGAAACAGTGGCTGACTTTATTTTGGGGGGCTCCAAAATCACTGCAGATGGAGACTGCAGCCATGAAATTAAAAGACGCTTACTCCTTGGAAGAAAAGTTATGACCAACCTAGATAGCATATTGAAAAGCAGAGACATTACTTTGCCAACAAAGGTCCATCTAGTCAATGCTATGGTTTTTCCAGTGGTCATGTACGGATGTGAGAGTTGGACTGTGAAGAAAGACTGTGGAGAAGACTCCTGAGAGTCCCTTGGACTGCAAGGAGATTCAACTAGTCCATTTGGAAGATCAGCCCTGGGATTTCTTTGGAAGGACTGATGCTAAAGCTGAAACTCCAGTACTTTGGCCACCTCATGCAAAGAGTTGACTCATTGGAAAAGACTCTGATGCTAGGAGGGATTGGGGGCAGGAGGAGAAGGGGACGACCGAGGATGAGATGGCTGGATGGCATCACGGACTCGATGGACGTGGGTCTGAATGAACTCCGGGAGTTGGTGATGGACAGGGAGGCCTGGCGTGCTGCGATCCATGGGGTCACAGAGTCGGACACGACTGAGCGACTGAACTGACTGAACTGAACCGAAGAGGCAGTGATAGACCCGACTGGTAGTTTGACTCCTTCAGAGCCAGGTAACAGTGGAGCATAGTGTAGTGAAAAATGCACCCCACCAATGACCAGGAAACTAGAGAAAGGCCCCCTGCTACATACCAGCTGGGGATATAAGAAGGCACTAGATAGGAACATCCTTGAACATGGCATACTGTAGACACTTCAGTACTTCCATGTTACCAAATACTTCTCTGCTTCAGGTATGAAGCTTTAAAAAGCTGGAATTAAAAAGGAAATCAAATCAAGGAAACATAAAAGGGGAAGCACTTCACTTCCTTGGCCATTTTTCAGGTTTTGGTGTTCCTGGAATACCTTCATATTTCTTCTGCTGGGAGTGAAATCTACCTTAAACACTATTGGTGAAGATGCCTGTTCACATTTCATAAATGTGATGACACCAAGCCCCTCTTACCTTGGACAGCTCGTTCTTGGAATGATCAGTGGACACAAGAGCCAGCAAACTGCAATGCTAGTGTCTGTAAATAAAACAGGGAAAAGTTACACTTAGCTTGCAAGCTCTATTTATTCATTAATAATCATAAACTCTTCTATCTATACTGCAGTTTCTGGTTTCACAAAACACTTTCACGCTCATTATCTCACTTCAGTCCATGTCAACCTCGTAAAGAAGCAGGAAGAGATTTTCTACCACTTTATAGGTGAGGAAACAAAAACTCACACAGGATAAGAAGGATGCGAAAAGAACCAACATTTCTCTCATGGTTAAATTCACAAATGTGACTGGATATTATTTTCCTCACTTTACAGATGCAAAAACTGAAGTTCAAAAAAGGTAGGTAACTTGCCCAAGACTGCACAGTACAATACATGGCAAGATGAGTTTGTACCCTCTGAGGTCTGCCTGTTCATCCAGTGGGCTTTCCTTTACATCCAGAATATTAGGTAGGGAAAATATGAGGACAGACAACTCATTGACTTGATCCACCAGACTTAGTGAAGGAGGAAATAATGAGATAAAACCAGTTATTTGATTGACATGCTGCTGCTGTTGCTGCAGCTAAGTCACTTCAGTCGTGTCCGACGCTGTGTGACCCCATAGATGGCAGCACACCAGGCTCTGCCATCCCTGGGATTCTCCAGGCAAGAACACTGGAGTGGCTTGCCATTTCCTTCTCCAATGAATGCGTGAAAGTGAAGTTGCTCAGTCATGTCCGACCCTCAGCGACCCCATGGACTGCAGCCTTCCAGGCTCCTCCGCCCATGGGATTTTCCAGGCAAGAGTACTGGAGTGGAGTGCCATTGCCTTCTCCGTGATTGACATGAGGAAGTGGGACAAACACATAGGATTTAGAGCCAGTCAGACCTGTCTGCCTCTTACCAATGGCCTTAGGCAAGTTACTTAAACCCCCAAGTGTCAATTTCCTTATATGTAAATGAGATATACAATACCCACTTCATAGCCAAAGATGAGTTAAACTTTTGGGGGGAAGATTTTCCTCCATTATTTCATATCTATAAGCATTGATGGGGTGGTCAACAAAGTGGTATACAAAAATTCCTTCCTATAAGCCCATGCTTATATGATCCAAGAATAATGTTCTAAGCACACAAGAATAGAGGGTATCTCTGGGTTGGGTATTTCCTTGATTCATGTCTCTAGTTTTAAAATACCATAGTATTTATCTGTGTCAATCTACATGACTTCACCTACCAGCATCACAAAGAACTTTTGTTCCACGTGACAAAGCCTCAAAATTGAAGAATCATGTATCCCCTCAACCCAAAAAGCAAAAGAAACTGCTTTAGAGGAAAGCCTACAGATTTATCACAGGTCAATCTAAAGCCTGTGCCTGTGTCATGCTTTAGGTTCAGAGAAATGGAGCTTCCAATAGGAGTGCAAGAACAAGGGGTCAGTTTTAACACAGATAGATTTGTTGAGAAGTAAAGACCTCTTAGGACTTCCCTGGTGGCGCAGACGGTAAAGCGTCTGTCTACAATGCGGGAGACCTGGGTTCGATCCCTGGGTCAGGAAGATTCCCTGGAGAAGGAAATGGCAACCCACTCCAGTACTCTTGCCTAGGAAATCCTATGGACGGAGGAGCCTGGTGTCCATGGGGTCACAAAGAGTCAGACATGACTGAGCAACTTCACTTCACTTTCAAAGATCTCTCAGAAGTTTTATTAATATATCCCATTTTCATATAGGGGCTTAAATCAGATGATTAGGAATACAGCATGGTTGATACTATATTCTGCAAGAAATTCTTTCCATATGCCACCAAAATGAAAAATATTAATCATCTGTAATACTATAGTCTATAGTTTGAAAAATATTTCATGATCATGTTATCTCAAAACATCCCTGACATAACCCCAGTGAAACCGTCAGTTCAGTTCAGTTCAGTCGCTCAGTCGTGGCCAACTCTTTGCGACCCCATGAATCGCAGCACGCCAGGCCTCCCTGTCCATCACCAACTCCCAGAGTTCACTCAGACTCGTGCCCATCGAGTCCGTGATGCCATCCAGCCATCTCATCCTCGGTCATCCCCTTCTCCTCTTGCCCCCAATCCCTCCCAGCATCTGAGTCTTTTCCAATGAGTCAACTCTTCGCATGAGGTGGCCAAAGTATTGGAGTTTCAGCTTTAGCATCATTCCTTCCAAAGAAATCCCAGGGTTGGATCTCCTTCAGAATGGACTGGTTGGATCTCCCTGCAGTCCAAGGGACTCTCAAGAGTCTTCTCCAACACCACAGTTCAAAAGCATCAATTCTTCGACGCTCAGCCTTCTTCACAGTCCAACTCTCACATCCATACATGACTACTGGAAAAACCATAGCCTTGACTAGACGGACCTTAGTCGGCAAAGTAATGTCTCTGCTTTTCAATATGCTATCTAGGTTGGTCATAAATTTTCTTCCAAGGAGTAAGCGTCTTTTAATTTCCTGGCTGCAGTCACCATCTGCAATGATTTTGGAGCCCCCCAAAATAAAGTCTGACACTGTTTCCCCATCTATTTGCCATGAAGTGATGGGACCAGATGCCATGATCTTTGTTTTCTGAATCCTCAAATCATGTACTGTTCATTTCAGGTGCTCATGGATCCAATCCCGATAATATTTTACTAGTTTTTACAACAATACATTTTTGAGCACTTCCTCAGTTGTCCAGTGGCTAAGACTCTGTGATGTCAATGCAGGGGGCCCAGGTTCCTTACCTGATCAGGGATCTAAATCCCACATGCTGCAACTAAGAATTCACATGCTGCAACTAATGGTCCAACACACTGCAACAAAGATGGACTATCCTGCATCCCACAACTAAGACCTGGCACAGACAAATGCATAAATAAATATTCTTTAAAAATAATAAAGTGAAGCAATACACTTTTTTATCACACAGAGAGAAGGGTGAAAGGTGAATATTAACAAAGCCACAGTTTGAAGCCTGCTATGTAATCGTTGGTCCTAGCATACAGTTTCTTGATTTTATTGTACAGTATATATGAATAAAGCCAAGATACACCTTTTCCATTGTTTCTAACTGATTTAGTTAGAAACAGTTTTTAAAGAGTCCTGCCCAGATGTCTCTTGGAGAGTCACCTGGGTGATAGGAGACTGTCATCAGCCTTTGTATCAGTATTGCCTTGTAGCTATTATCCTCAGCAACCAAAGGTGACTTCAAAAATATTTTATAATGTGAATCTATCGGTGCTAGATGACTGTTGACAAATCTGTGTATCTGTGAGCATGCACTATAAGCTTAGGATGGACAAGTGTTTGGACTTTCATGTCTGGGAATTGTGCCATCAGTACACACACTTAAGTCACATGTTTTGTGGGTTTTTTTTTTTTTTGCTCCCCCCCCACACCATGCCATCTGTGTGTTTGGCATTATGCCTACTTGCAAGTTGGTCAGACCTGTGCCAACATAATGGAATGTAGATGGATGGTACATAGAATGTTGCAAAATGTAACATTTTAAAGGAGAAAACCTGCTTCAAGGGGCACCATGTTGGTTCAACATATGGCCTTCCATGGATACCTGAGGAGAAAGGGTGAACAGAGACAAGAAATCCACAGATACTCCCAAATGGCAACAAAAGTAAGAATGCTGTGGTGATGTCTATACAAGTCCAAAATGAAAACATTCTCATACACCTTATGGCTTGACATATTTAAAATTAAGTCATATGTGGAGCCTGCATGAAAATGTTGATTAGTAATAGACCATTAAGATTTTTATAGTCACATTTACTATTTCTGGAGCATATCTGATAATATGCTCAGAGAGTTAAGTGTTTCATTAAAATCACAGTATTCCTTGGAAAAAATAATCAGAGCTTAAATGATACTTTTGAGTTTTGTGGTCAAAGAATAATATGCTAGGTTTTAGAATTTTCATGGAAAGCACTGTTTGATCTTAATTTTTTATGTCAGTGAGTGAGACTTTTTAATATTATATAGTTGTTTGAATTAAACATATGTGGTTTTGGAGAAGACTCTTGAGAGTCCCTCGGACCTCAAGGAGATCCAACCAATCCATTCTGAAGGAGATCAGTCCTGGGATTACTTTGGAAGGAATGATGCTAAAACTGAAACTCCAGTACTTTGGCCACCTCATGAGAAGAGTTGACTCATTGGAAAAGACTCTGATGCAGGGAGGGATTGGGGGCAGGAGGAGAAGGGGATGACCGAGGATGAGATGGCTGGATGGCATCACTGACTCGATGGACGTGAGTCTGAGTGAACTCCGGGAGTTGGTGATGGACAGGGAGGCCTGGCGTGCTGCGATTCGTGGGGTTGCAAAGAGTCGGACACGACTGAGCGACTGAACTGAACTAATGGTTGAATGATCAGCTTAATGACATAAGTTTGAGCAAACTCCGGGAGACAGTGAAGGACAGGGAAGTCTGACGTGTTACAGTCCATGGAGTCGCAGAGTCGGACGTAACTGAGCAACTGAACAAGAACAAATGCTAGCTGATGCTGGACCAACGAACAAGCCTTTAAATCTCTATGCTCTAACCCAGTAGACATCACATGTCGTCCATGGGTTAGGCAGTTGCCTTCTAAATACCCTAGGCTCTTGAGCTACTACCTCTGCCATGTTGTAAATACACTGTCACCTTGGTGTCATCCAGCCTACAGAAGGAGTGGGGAATTGGGCAAAAAGAAGGAGCCCTGGACAGGTAACTGCACCTGGACAAGTGTAGCTACTACTCCTACTTCCCCCACCTAAAATCTACTGGCCGGACCTAGTCAGTGGTTAACCTGCTAGGAAACACAGAGGAAAAGAGAGTATCCGGGAGTGTCACCAGCCATTGCTACAGCAGAAGATGTCAGCAGTAAATATTTTTTTGTGTGGAAGATCCAAGGGTGTCACGGTGTTCCTACCCATTCACCTGCCGACAGAATCTTGAATTTTCATATACCTTGGGGATCCCAGGTGTCGTCTCCTCACAGGTCTATTCATGGCTTTCTGATTCTGTGTTTCCAGCACCTTGCACAGTCTGTGGCATGTTTCTGTTTTATCAATGAATGAAAACTGAAATCCTGTTGTACTACTCAACTCAAAAGAGATTAAATGATTCTTATAAATTTCCAAAATAGCCAGATCTTCTGATTCCAGGTCAGGCTGTGTTCGAATAGAGAGGACACTTTATTTGCAGATTTTCTACTTTATTTATTTATTTATTTATTTATTTTTGCGTAAATATTTTGAAGCTAGACAACATCATTGTTCAATTTAAGAAAGTCGTTTTTGACTGTAGGAGTTTGCCATTTTGCCTCCCCACAAACGTGCATTGTGTGACTGTCTTGACCTGCCGTAAGCATGCTCTGTGCAGTCAGGACAACGTCCTTCCTACGGATGCATTGACAGTTATTAGTTTGGGGGAGTCCTGGAATTTTGTTCTTCCCTATTAAGAGGATTCTGCCAAAGTCTTTCTTCTGAGTTATCAGGAAGTGTGGTTACTCGTAGTGCATTGTGGGTTACAGACTATACATTCAGTAATGCCATAAGTTCTGCCTTGTGGTCCTTACACTTGAAAATGCAATGCAGCCCCTTACAGAAGAATCTGTGTGTAGCTAAAAGTGAAAGCATTTTAAGTCAAGTTGCTGGCAGGGGAAGAAGGTTGCTCTGTCTTTAGAATCGCAAGTGAAGAGACCTAGATATTAAACAAATGTGCTGCAGATCAGAGAGAGGATAGAGAGTTTACACGTGGACTTTGTGAAGAAGCAAATAAGATAAACTGGGGTTCTGAGCTTCATTCACGTGTGTACTGCCCCAGCACTTTGCTCTTTCCATACTCTTTGTGACCACATGGACTATGGCCCACCAGGCACCTCTGTCCAAGGGCTTCTCCAGGCAAGAATACTGGAGCGGGTTGCCATTTTCTCCTCCAGAGGATCATTCCAACCCAGAAATTTCTGTAAGTCTCCTTCATTGGCAGGCTGGTTCTTTACCACTAGAGCCACCTGGGAAACCCATCTTCTTGAGGAACGTCAGTTAAAGATGGGGTGGGAGGTGGGAGGGGGGTTCATGTTTGGAAGTTCGTGTACACCCGCGGCAGATTCATGTCAATGTATGCCCAAACCAATACAGTACTGTAAAGTAAAATAAAGTAAAATGGA
>SJYX01008540.1:0-18352 GCA_006410675.1 Oreotragus oreotragus | reverse complement strand
GAAGAGTTGACTCATTGGAAAAGACTCTGATGCAGGGAGGGATTGGGGGCAGGAGGAGAAGGGGATGACCGAGGATGAGATGGCTGGATGGCATCACTGACTCGATGGACGTGAGTCTGAGTGAACTCCGGGAGTTGGTGATGGACAGGGAGGCCTGGCGTGTTGCGATTCGTGGGGTTGCAAAGAGTCGGACACGACTGAGCGACTGAACTGAACTAATGGTTGAATGATCAGCTTAATGACATAAGTTTGAGCAAACTCCGGGAGACAGTGAAGGACAGGGAAGTCTGACGTGTTACAGTCCATGGAGTCGCAGAGTCGGACGTAACTGAGCAACTGAACAAGAACAAATGCTAGCTGATGCTGGACCAACGAACAAGCCTTTAAATCTCTATGCTCTAACCCAGTAGACATCACATGTCGTCCATGGGTTAGGCAGTTGCCTTCTAAATACCCTAGGCTCTTGAGCTACTACCTCTGCCATGTTGTAAGTACACTGTCACCTTGGTGTCATCCAGCCTACAGGAGTGGGGAATTGGGCAAAAAGAAGGAGCCCTGGACAGGTAACTGCACCTGGACAAGTGTAGCTACTACTCCTACTTCCCCCACCTAAAATCTACTGGCCGGACCTAGTCAGTGGTTAACCTGCTAGGAAACACAGAGGAAAAGAGAGTATCCGGGAGTGTCACCAGCCATTGCTACAGCAGAAGATGTCAGCAGTAAATATTTTTTTGTGTGGAAGATCCAAGGGTGTCACGGTGTTCCTACCCATTCACCTGCCGACAGAATCTTGAATTTTCATATACCTTGGGAATCCCAGGTGTCGTCTCCTCACAGGTCTATTCATGGCTTTCTGATTCTGTGTTTCCAGCACCTTGCACAGTCTGTGGCATGTTTCTGTTTTATCAATGAATGAAAACTGAAATCCTGTTGTACTACTCAACTCAAAAGAGATTAAATGATTCTTATAAATTTCCAAAATAGCCAGATCTTCTGATTCCAGGTCAGGCTGTGTTCGAATAGAGAGGACACTTTATTTGCAGATTTTCTACTTTATTTATTTATTTATTTATTTATTTTTGCGTAAATATTTTGAAGCTAGACAACATCATTGTTCAATTTAAGAAAGTCGTTTTTGACTGTAGGAGTTTGCCATTTTGCCTCCCCACAAACGTGCATTGTGTGACTGTCTTGACCTGCCGTAAGCATGCTCTGTGCAGTCAGGACAACGTCCTTCCTACGGATGCATTGACAGTTATTAGTTTGGGGGAGTCCTGGAATTTTGTTCTTCCCTATTAAGAGGATTCTGCCAAAGTCTTTCTTCTGAGTTATCAGGAAGTGTGGTTACTCGTAGTGCATTTTGGGTTACAGACTATACATTCAGTAATGCCATAAGTTCTGCCTTGTGGTCCTTACACTTGAAAATGCAATGCAGCCCCTTACAGAAGAATCTGTGTGTAGCTAAAAGTGAAAGCATTTTAAGTCAAGTTGCTGGCAGGGGAAGAAGGTTGCTCTGTCTTTAGAATCGCAAGTGAAGAGACCTAGATATTAAACAAATGTGCTGCAGATCAGAGAGAGGATAGAGAGTTTACACGTGGACTTTGTGAAGAAGCAAATAAGATAAACTGGGGTTCTGAGCTTCATTCACGTGTGTACTGCCCCAGCACTTTGCTCTTTCCATACTCTTTGTGACCACATGGACTATGGCCCACCAGGCACCTCTGTCCAAGGGCTTCTCCAGGCAAGAATACTGGAGCGGGTTGCCATTTTCTCCTCCAGAGGATCATTCCAACCCAGAAATTTCTGTAAGTCTCCTTCATTGGCAGGCTGGTTCTTTACCACTAGAGCCACCTGGGAAACCCATCTTCTTGAGGAACGTCAGTTAAAGATGGGGTGGGAGGTGGGAGGGGGGTTCATGTTTGGAAGTTCGTGTACACCCGCGGCAGATTCATGTCAATGTATGCCCAAACCAATACAGTACTGTAAAGTAAAATAAAGTAAAATGGAAGCTCTAAAAAAAAAAAAAGAAAAAAAAAAGATTTATTTTCTGTTTCAAAAAGAGGAAGCGTCTAAAGAATGTTTAATCAAAGCCTAAGGCAAATAATTATATACATATACATTTAGGAGGAAATTTTAAAGTGATATTTGAAGGTATAATTTGAATAACATGGACTAAGCATTTTTAAAATCTTCGCAAAGGCAGGGAACTTGTGACAAGGAGAAGGTAGTCTACAAGATGATGGAGGATGCAGATGAGTGTGGGAAATAAGGTTAGGCAGTCCTGAAACAAGATGAAACAAAAATTAAGAGCATGAAATAAATAGTTGACAAGTTCAGAAAAGGGGATATTATTTCTGAGCTCTATGCCTTGACTGCAGCAGGGGCTAAAAGAACATTAGAGAGCTTTGTTGTAATGTAAAATCTTATTTCCTGCTTCTGATCTTTAGAGTGTAACAGGTATTGAATGCAAATCCTTGTGAATCTGAGGATTTGAAAATATTTTAACACATTCAAGGAATGATTACATATAGAAATAACTAAGTTACATGACTTACTTTACCTGGTTTTTTAGGTTGAAAGAAATTTCATTTTCAGTGACACACCGACTAGTGCAGTTGGAGTCACATTTTGGAGATTATCCACTAAAATGCCTGCAAAGAAGAGTCTCTAAATAAAAATCAATTTCAGTTCAACTATGAAGTTTTTGTGAGAATCATGTCTTTATCTGTTTGGTTTAAAGAAAAACAGTACTTATTGGTGATGATTTTGTTTTCATATATTGACAGCTTCTTAGTGATGCATGTGACTAGTCACTTTGGAGTATTTGTTCGCTTTAAAAACAGTAATGGAGAGTACTTAAAATTTTATAGTAATTACACATCTCAAATGGATGAATGGTACCCTGTGAATCCCAAGGAGAAACTGATAGGGGGGAAAGTCAACAAGTTCATTTCTAGATGCCTCTTAGCTACAACCTTCTAACCACCCTTCATTTGTCAATACTGAACTTTAATGAGTCCGGATAAGAAGCAAGTCAATGGATATCCATTTAGCTAGAGATAATCTGAATTCCAGCTGATTGTCCTAGCAGCTGTGTGACTTCATTACCATTAGAAAGGCATGCAGCCAAGCCAGCTGGTACCCAAACCAGCTACTCAGTACGCAGAGCATATCCATTTGTTGGTTTACACATCAAAATTACACAGGCTCCATGAAAAGTTTGGAGTAGGAAATAGAATCTGCATAAAGCTTTAATTTAAAGGGTTTATCATTACTATGCCAAGTACAGCTAGTTTGTTTTGTTTTTGTTATGATATGGTATATTGTGGTGGTTTTTGGTTCTTCCATAAATGCAGCCTCCATGCAGAATTTGCATTGACGTACCAAACATAACTGCACATCATAATTTCCCAGTTAAGAAAACATTTTTTGGTTGTGTTTGTTTTAGTGCTTAACAACAGTACATTTTCATTTTTTGTTTCAAGGCAGCTTTTATAGAAAACAGTTGCACAAACTTATTAATAGCTAGTTTAGCTGCCATCTGTCCCCTCCTTCCTATCCATAATTCCGCTGTTTAGATCAGGCTTCTGGTCGCTCTTCATTACACTTTTACAAAGGTTTTCTTACTGAACCCGTTTGCTAGTCTGTCACTTCTTTATGTTACTAGTAAACAATTGTCTTGACTTTTAACCTCATTGTATAGACCACTCTTTACACTGTAGTCTCCGGACCAGAAACCTCTGGAATGCAGATTTTAAGCTCTTTTCCAGATCTTCTGTATAAGTCTAGAAATTGATTTTATTTATATTAATCTTTGAAAAATGCTTCTGTAGGGAAAATTGTTTATTGTTTAGTTGCTAAGTCGTGTTCAACTCTTTTGCAACCCCATGGAGGCTCCTCTCTCCATGGGATTCTCCAGGCAGGAATACTGGAGAAGGTTGCCATTTCCTTCTCCAGGGATTCTTCCCAACCCACGGATCAAACCCATGTCTCCTGCATTGTCAGGCAAATTCTTTACCGCTGAGCCACCAGGGAGGCCCCACTTTGGGCAGAATACCAGTATGTAAAATATACTCCCAGTTTAATAAAATGATTAAATTTTTACCTAAATAAAAAGGAGTTGAATATAGATCATAAGTTCAAAGTATGTGAAAAATCTGTATGTAAGTAACCCTTGCAGTGTTATAGTAGAAAGAAAGAGGTTTGTCCGTCTCCTCCATAAGGATAACGAGGTAGACGAGGGTTGGTCAGTTCCTGAGAAAGATAGTCACAGATGCAGAGTTTGTACAAGAATGCAGACGTTTCTAAGGAAAGACTAGCAACAGCATACAGTCACCTACATTAAATCCTGGAGAAACACAAAATCACAAGGGGAAAAAGACAAAAACTTAATTGCTGGAGTGAAAGCAAATATTCAAAAGGACAGAGCAAGACCTTTGAAATCTTAAGCTCTCTGATGATGCTTTCATTGATTCCAGTTTTTGTTGTTGTATTTTAAATAAGAAAACTGATCCTTGAATGGAAGATTGGGGGACAATGTAGCCCACCATTGGAGGACAATGTAGCTGAGGGTAGTAGAAAGTTCTTAAGTGAAGAAGGAAGGAAGTCTGAGAGTCAGAACACTAGGTAAGGTTTTTGAAAGCTGGTAGGGAATGTAAGGGGCTTTGGGTGATATAGACAAGCAGCAAGAGCAGTTTTGCAGTTGGGATGCACTGTGATGGGAGCAATGGTACAGATCTTATCATATTTTCAAGGACTATGTATTGGCATTTTAACAGTGATTATAAAACTCAAGACAATCTAAATCAACTTTGAATTAAGTTGTCAATCTAATGTCAAATTTTGTGATCTTTTTATTTCCATCAACTGCATTCAAGGCTCAACTTTTATAAATAACATTTTAGTGCCAGAAAAAAACAATTGCCAAAGGATTTCCAAATCATAAATGAATAGTGAAATGACAGGATAGGTGTGTTTGGCATAGTTAAAAATTATTTTGTCCTTGTGTAACACACTAATTCTAACTGTGAGGACTTAAAACTACCATTTTATCTTTCTCACAGTTTTGAAGGGCAGAGATTTGGAAAGTGATCAGAATTTATCTCTAATTCATGGACATTATCTCTGGCAGCTGGGGCTGTGGGATCTAAATCCAAAGTAGGTTCTTCACCGACATATCTGGTCCGGTTGTGCTCTGCTTGACTTTCCTCTGCCTCGAGGATGGCAAGGCTCTTCTCTCTCTTACATCATGGAGGTCTCAGCTTAGTTGAGCTTCTTACATGGAGGCCTGGTGGGTCCCCCACAAAGCAAATATTTCAGAAACAGCGCTCCAAGAGACTGAAGAGGCAGCTCCAAGGCCTGGAATATCACTTCCACTCCATTCTGTCAGTTAGGCCCAGGTACAAAAGGAGGGTAATACACTGTACATTTGACTGCACTACATTTCATGTGGGTATGATACAGGAATAGAAAACAACTGCTGTTAAGACAGCTATAGCATTCACCCCTCCTCAAATTTATGGCCATATTACATGCAGAATATGCCATCTACTTCAAAAGCCTCAGCCCAGTATGACATCAGCTCAAATTCCAGAAAGTCATTATTGAAATCAGGTGCAAGCAAGATGAGATTCTTGAGTACACTTCCTCTACTACAATTCCTTGAGTATGATTTATCCTGAAATAAAGATCTATTAGGAGCTCTCTACCCTCTGTACACACTCAACATACAATGACAAGGGAAAAGAAGCCGAAGACACTCCCATTCAAAAGTAAGGAAATGCGAAGTATCAAGACATAGCGGTGACTAGTTCATAACAGTTCTGAAATTCACCAGAGCACATCTTGTCAGTTTTGTGTTTAGCGTCTGGTTCAGCTTTCTGGAGATGATTTTCTGAATGCCTAGTCCTGCTTTCTGAAACACTGTTTTGTTTCCAGAAAAATGTAGTCCGTATTTTCTGTTAAACTCTTACTCAGCTTGCTGCCTTCCCATAGTATGATGGGGCTACAGCAACTTCTTTCATTCTGTTCTGTCTCTGCCCCATCGGTCCAACTGGAAGAGTTTCTTTAAAAAATTTTTCATGCTGCCTACATGTCAAACGATAAATCCACCCCACTAGACAGGAGGCATACCCCATATATCTTCCTGATAGACTTTTCTCTAACTTGGCTTTCCTAAGAGTCTCCTGTGGGAGAATTTTCTTAAGATTTTTAAAACCCTATTAACTGAAAGTCTGTAAAGCATACTGTTAGGAGTCTTAGAAGACCCACTAAGCAAGACCTTAAAATTTTTTGATATCTTAACAAAGAACCATAGTAGCAATTTTGTGATCTTAAGCCTGATTCCATATGTTATTTGTGGTACCTGGGTTTTATCTTCCCTCTGAAGCCAGTTCTTGAGAATATTTGATGAGAGGGATTGAGAATGAGAAACAACTTTTTCAAACCCATCAAATCCTGGCTCATTATTTTTTTCCTTTACATTTTTACTTTAAAACATCCTTTGTTATTTGGTTCATCTTTCCCTCCTTGTCTGTCTTGCATTTTATTACAGGCAACTAGAAGATGTGAAAGGATTGTTTTTTACCTTTTGCCTAGAAAGTTTTGCGACCATATTCGTGAATTTATTAGATACCATTCCTTTCTTCCATGTAAGAACGAGGAGAAATGTTACTCAGCATTTCACCACTATATAACAAAGGTCCTCTTTTCTCCAGTTCCCAGTACCATTTTTGCACTAACTCAATGGACATAAGTTTGAGCAAACTTTGGGAGATGATGAAGGACAGAGAAGCCTAGCATGCTGCAGTCCATGGAGTCGCAAAGAGTTGGACATGACTCTGAGACTGAACAACAATTCAAATTTCACCAGTAGGCGCTCTGATATCCTTTGAGTTTCTGCACATCAGCCACTCCCCAGACCAATACTTTCAGCAAAAGTGCTAACAATACCAGTAGATTGCTTATGTTTAGGTGTAGTATATATATCATTTACTTGTTATTTTTATTATTGTTAATAGTAATCATAGAATCAGAAGGGTGGAGGTGAGATTTTACAGAGTACATGGGAGTACTACTAGAGTTACTTATAGTACTTCTGATTATCCCACTTCAGGAAAGTTATACTAGCAATGGAAGATCAAGGAACTTTTCAATCATGTCCTTTTGTTACTCAAGCCCTAATTCTGGTACCAAACATATATCAAAATTCAAGTGAATTAATAGTAAAAATATGAGCAGTTTTCAAAAATTGTATTTATTTTATTGGACTCTAATTGTATAAGGTTGTTTG
Source organism: Oreotragus oreotragus (assembly GCA_006410675.1). Lineage (NCBI taxonomy): Eukaryota > Metazoa > Chordata > Mammalia > Artiodactyla > Bovidae > Oreotragus > Oreotragus oreotragus. Next base: position 11,061 of record SJYX01008540.1, on the reverse strand, counting down.
GGTTCCTGTTTTACAACAGCATGAATCAGCTATAAGTATAAATAGCATCCCCTCCTTCCTTAGGCTCCCTCCCACCTTCCCCATCCCACTCCTCTAGGTCATCACAGAGCAGCAAGCATAGCTCTCTGCAGTATACAGCAGCTTCCCACTAGCAATCTGCTTTACACATAGTACTGTATTTACGTCAATGCTACTTTCTCAGATGGTCCCACCCTCTAAGGCCTTTCTCTACATCTGCATCTCTATTCCTGCCCTACCATAAAGAGCACCATAAAAGAGCATCATAAGTACCATCAGTACCATAAAAAAGAACAATTTTTAAATGCAGAGAAAGGTAAGATAATTTTATTTGAAAGGTTGATCAATAAAACCATGACAATCTTACAAACTTTTTATGCCAAAAACTAAAGTTTTAGATGACTTATAGTCTAGGTTGGTAAAGTTAAAAGGGCAAAGATGTTAATCAAACTAAAAATACAAGAAAATTAGCCATTGTTTGATTCTTGAAAGTTAACATTGATTTATACCAAATAAAACTCAGTCAAGAATATTATTTATAGACCATATAAAATTGGGAAACAGAGAAATATATAAAATATTCAGAAAAGCTATAACAGATTCATAATAAAAACATCACAAGGATAATTATGCTTCAGCTTAATGTATTTTCTAATTTGGGGCTTGACCTGTGGGAGAATAAATGTGTCCTCTTCTCATTGCCATGGCCAGAAAGAAAATACCAGAATAGTCAGGTGTCTGATCCATTTGGACAGTTCTTCGATTTTCTGTTTTCAGTATGTAGAAAAGTATTAATTGTTCTATATTTTCTATTATTGCACTCAGCCATGCTTTGAGCAACTTCTACCCCTCCTCAGAAAGTATTTGATTTATTTGCTACTTGGCATTAAAGTTAGATTGTGTAGTATAAGGGCATATGCTAGGACTCAAAAGACAGATATTGCTGCCACAGCTCGTTAACTATTTGCAAATCATTCCATTCAGAGTGTTTCCCTCAGTTTTCTTGCTTGTATGAGAAATTTCGAACAAGATGATCTGTGAGATTACATATTTATGATTATGTTAATCTCTCCTTGATCTGAAATATCTTAATTTCATTTTCGGTATTTAAGAATTCTTGCACCAGAAGACAGAGGAGTCAAACCAAAAATGAATCTTTCAAAAGTGTTATTGATAGCCAATACAAATCATGCCTTTGTAGACTGTTGTTCGGCCACTAACTTGTGTCTGACTCTTTGCAACCTCATGGACTGCAGCACGCCAGGCCTCCCTGTCACTCACCATCTCCCAGAGTTTGTCAAGCTTTGTATGGTGACAAAAACCACTAGTCTCTCTTGAATAGTTCCAGATAAACAAAACATACTGGAAAATGGAAACATTTATTATTTTAATCAAACAAAACCTTGCTTCCCATTAAAGCTGGTAATGCCTCAAATAACTACTTGATGCCAGCTCAGAACAGAATTATATTGCTGTGCAAAACCAGTGAAAGGGGCAGAAAATAAGTTTGAGCATAATTGTATTTGGGATATTATTTGCTGCATTTTACCACTTAAGAAACACATGTAAAAACTTTTTATTAATGTTGTGATAAGGTAAGCTTTCCAAAACAGAATCACAGCTATCTTTTTAGATTGAGACTCTAAGATATACCCTTTACCCACTCTGTTGAAGAATATATGATGAGGACTCAATTGTCAATCAAATCAAATTAACACTCTTTCCCTTCACATTGTCACAGCCCTTTCATACTCATACAAATGTCTTTTTTCCTCTGAAAAATCCAGTTTTCTTCTAACTTCATCTCCAAGTGATTCTTCTGCTTCCCTATCAATTATAATTGTTCCCCATATGTGAGCAATTAATAAATGTAAGGCAAGTAAATATATATCACTATTTAAAGTAATTAGTAGTTTTGACATTTTCAGTCTGTTGGGATGAATGTTTTCTCATTGTACCATCCAAATTACTTTGGTCCTATATGCCCTTGCTAGCAAAAAGCTGACAAGTGCTTATAGATAAATCTTGATACTCATTGATAGAATTCTGTACTTTTTGAGGCAAAAAAATTGATAATTCCCTGAAATTACTTCATGACCTTAATTAAAATGATTTAATGCACAATGGATTTGATTTCAAATAGTTTGTTGTACAGGTTGTCCTCTGAGTCTATGAATCTGACTCTCGAAAACCTCTCCAAGTTTTTAGAGTTCCATGCCTTATTGCTTATGCTATTTTTCTTTTCAATTTTTAGCTCTATAATTTTATAATACTGTGTGTTAATTAAGTTAGCGATATTAATGCATCCTTAGTAGAGCAGTTTTTTTTAATGTAACAGTTATGTTTGTGAATATATTTTAATGAGCTTTAAAGGCATTTAAGCAAAGTAAGCATCTTCAACAAATGCTATTAAATAGGATGTATAAGGCAGCAAATTTGCTTTTCCAAGACAATTTTTGTTTGTTTCAAAAGGTACTTTTCACAAATTAAGGAATAAGTAAAAATTACATAACTTTTGAAATGGAAAATATTCCTGGACTGGACTTAAACCCTTCAGAAAAAGTAAAATATGAGTATTTCCCTCATATATTTTAAAATTATAAGAATTTAATTCAGTATAAGTGGGATATAAAAGTCTAAAATCAAAACACTTAAAATATATATTTTTATTAATAAAATTAAGTGTACAACCAAACTTTTGCTTTGAGGTTTAGTAATGCTAGGATGTCAAATGCTTGACATAGCATTTGAGTAGCATTTGGTGATAGCCGTTTTATCAGCATTGCTGCTGCTACTGCTAAGTTGCTTCAGTTGTGTCCGACTCTGTGCGACCCCATGGACTGCAGCCTACCAGGCTCCTCCGTCCATGGGATTTTCCAGGCAAGAGTACTGGAGTGGGTTGTCATTATCAGCACTGGTGACGTTTAAATCTGATAACCAACTGTCTCCTAGAACAGAGCCATTTAAATACCACCTAAAACCAGATGTTGATTTTGAAACATTGCATGATTATTGAGCATTGTTGAACATCAGTTTGTTCAACTATATACACAGTAATATCCAACTCAGTGGATTATTTTTATTTTCAATTAATTTTTTTGAGTATAGCTGATTTTCAATGTTGTATTAGTTTCAAGTGTACAGCAAAGTGAATCAGTTATGCATATACAGTTACCCATTATTTTTTAGGTTCTTTTCCCAGATAGGTCATTGCAGGCTATTGAGTAGAGTTTACTGTGTTATACAGTAAACACTTATTAATTATGTCAATCCTAATCTTCCAATTTATCCCTCCCTGCCTTACCCTGTTGGTAATCATAATTTTGTTTTCTATGTCCATGACTCTATTTCAGTTTCGTAATATGTTCGTTTGTACCAGTTTTCAAGATTCCACTTATAACTGATAACACATGACATTTGTCTTTGACTCACTTCCCTCAATATGACAGTTTCTGAGTTCATCCATGTTAGTGCAGATGGCATTGTTTCATTCTTCTTTATGGCTGAGTAATATTCATTGTGCGCACACACACACAGCCCCCACGTCTTTATCCATTCCTCAGTGGGGATTTATGTTGCTTCCATGTTCTAGCTGTTGTAAATAGTGAAACAATGAACACTGGGACCCATTTATCTTTTTGAATTATGATTTTCTCTGGTTATTATTCTTGGTGACCCTGCCAAGTTTTGGTTTTTGCTTACAAACTCTGGGTCATTTGGTATTCTTTTAAGTTACGTAGTACAGGCTATTTAAGCTTACTGGTGCCTGTCTAGATGTGTGTTGGGAAACAGAGTGACACATTCTGTTAGATGCCCTGTTTGAAGAACCCAGGAGCATGAAGTTAGCCACAGAAGACATTCTCTGTAACATGGGGGATGAAGTTCAGAGTTTGATGTATTTTTCCCAAATAAATAAAGTAATGTCAATGTGGAGGGCTAGTGTTTAAAGATTTTTCACTTTTTATACCACTTTCCTGCCTTGTACGACCTACATCTTGAAGCATTCTCACATATCTTTAGAAATACATTCTTATTAGGTGTGTTGACTTTTTGATACTCTACGTGAAATTGGAACTGCATAATCATCAACATAATTATAGAGCAGTAATATAATTTCTGTAAATACCTGAAGCAACTCCACCTTCTGTTTTCAGTTTTATTGCAAAAAACATTGCTTCTTCTGTTTACAAGAATGTCAGAGTATTGTTCCTGCCTTTTTGTCACTGTTGCATCAAAGAAAAGAAAGACAAATAGAAATTTACAGCTGTTGTGGTTTTCCTAAGCACAGGTCTGCTAAGTCACTTCAGTCGTGTCGAACTCTGTGCTACCCCATAGACGGCAGCCCACCAGGCTCCCCCGTCCCTGGGATTTTCCAGGCAAGACTACTGGAGTAGGGTGCTGTTGCCTTCTCTGAGCACAGGTCTAAGTATGTTTAATTTTGTCAGCTTGGAACCCAGCACAATGTTTAGCCAATAGTAGGTTCTGAATAAATATTTATAAGAAATGACTTTGAAAGTTAGTTTGATGAAAATGGTCATTTTCAATAAAGTATAATAATAATATACCCCTGTACCATTCCTTTTTTTTTTGCCGGAATCACTCTGATTTGAATAAAAGAACCTGAGGATGTTCTGTTTGTTAAGAAATAACAGCCATTTGTAAATAAGAAAAAAATACTCATACATTGTACTATCTTATCACCTTTTTTTTTTTAATATTCCACTAAGGTAAAAATCCAACAACAAAATGCTTCAGACAGTTATTGTAAGTTTGACCATATGGGCATTACTTCTGCAATCTACATGTGAAATAGGAAAACAAATCTTACACACATGTTTGATAAAACATGGACTATCTATTTGTTAAAGGTAAAGCAAGAAAATGCTACTTCAATAAATTTTTAAAACTGCAAGTCAGTAGGTTAAATATTAATTTCAATGTCTACAATAATGGGTACTTCTGCTATTTAAGGAAGTCATTTTTCTACTTTGTAGTCAACAAGCATATTGATTAGAATTAATTCACTGCAAAAAGTCTCTCATCATTTTTAACATAAGTTTTTCCTCTTTAACAGTAGCCTGAAGCCTCTTTTTTTTTTTTTTTTTTTGAGTGTGGTCAATTTAGCAACAAATTTGCAACTAATCATTCCCTGATTGCAATGAATGATCTGTCAATAATATGCAACTCGCATTGCTAAAAGGGTTATTCTGAGCTTTATTTTATTTTATTTTTTTTTTGTCTTGAGAATGCTTTGACTAGCTATATTTCCTAGAATGGATTTGAATAGTTGTTTTGAGGTAATGCATGCCAGTTTTAAAGAGACACTTCAGACTGCTCTGAGGCTATTAATCAAGATATGCCCTAACTTTCTTTTGGCATTACAATATTTGGACATCTGTTCTGACTCCTTATATGTGAAACAAAACTCATACCAGATAGTAGAATAAATGAAGGGTTTCATTATCTTAAATGTCATAACATTTGTTTGAATTATCATGTGTAAATTTTAAATGCTGAAATTGTCATTTTGGTTTTGTTTCATCTATTTTGCTGTCCTTTCAAAAGACTGTATGCCTGAGAAAATTCTTTTCTCTATTGAATTAATAATTTAAAAGAAATAATTTACTATTTTATGCAATAACAATGAAATTGTTGTGGATGAGCTATATATTCTGGTAATTTATAAAGCATAAATATTTTACTGAGAGAAAGTTACCCTTTTAAAGCACAAAAGGTTTCTTGTTATAATGGGAGTGTGTTTAGTGACAAATAGTACATTTTTTAAAAGCCATTTGTTGACTATTATTGTAGTTCTCTTTGTGTAATAGTATTATAGATTCTTAGGCATTCACTTATTAAAGTCTTTTCCATTGTGTGTATCACGAAAGACTTGTTTTTGAATTCCATGGTGCCACTAATTAGTGGCATCTAGATGTTCACAGGTCAACCTGAAATATAATAAGAATGTATTTGGACTTTTCATTTAAACAATGAAAATAATTTGATTGTGATATATATCAAAAATAATATCAAATTTGATTTTAACCACCTTAATACCTTTGCTTTTCTGAAGGATTGTTTTTAGTTTATTTGTTGAACCATCATTATTAATCATGGAAAGATAGTTTATCATGAATCCATATCACATATATTTACTAGGCTTGCCAACAGTAGTCGTACTAGATACTGGATTAGTGTCTATATATATATATATATATGTTTTTTTTTCATTTCACATTAGGGTGAAAGAATAGTATATAATTTAACTTACGTAAAGTGATTTAACTAAATCATGGAAGCAAAGTAGTGTTTTACAGACATTTAATTTTGAATATCTTTAGAAAGCTTTCAACCGTCTATTTTCATATTTGATGTCAGAGTCAGTGATGTTTTGCCTAGCAAACCATTTCAGTCCAAGGTGCCCCATAATATTTTGCATGTGAGACTAATTTTAAGTCATTATAATTCTTAATTGAAAGCTATTTTTATAAATGTTGGTAATTTGAAACAAGATGAAGTTTACATTTATTTTTTTATAGTTGCAAAAACTGAGAGATTTTGTACTTTTAAATAATGGGATCCTGAGTTAAGACCAGCACAAAAATGAAAAAATTATCCCATTGGAAATATTAAATATGGTTTGTCTTAAGTTGTGCATACATTTTGAATTAGACATCTAAAATCTTATGAAGCACTAAATAAACTAAAATACCAGATTACCATATAAGATAAAATTATAAATACTAAATGAGATAAAATACTAAATGTACTAAATATTTACTCTTTAAAGGACAATTTTTATAAGACAATACATTTTAGTCATACATCTTCTCTAAGCAGGGAGAATTTATAGTTTGAGCTGGAAAGCACTTTTATATGTTTAAACATTCAAAGCCCCTAAAAGATTGAAACTAATATGTTGGTACCAAAATATGGAACTTTTTACCCATTCACATATTTATGGCATTTGATTAAGATCTCATTTCTGGCTTCCTTGGTGGCTCAGACGGTAAAGCATCTGCCTGCAATGTGGGAGACCTGGGTTCAATCCCTGGGTTGGGAATATCTTCCTGGAGAAGGAAATGGCAACCCACTCCAGTACTTTTGCCTGGAAAATTCCATGGATGGAGGAGCCTGGTAGGCTACAGCCCATGGGGTTACAAAGAGTTGGACACGACTGAGCAACTTCACTGGTTCATTTCTGTTTAAGTGCTCTGATGAGTAAATAACTACAATATGCAACTCTGTGATGACTTTTGTGCTTAGAGTTAAAATGATAGTTTTATATGTGGAATTTTTCATGGTGAATGAAAATTTTCAGAGCCTTAGGAATTTAATTTTCAAATAGCAATATGGAATGTGAAACTCCATTTTTAATTTATTCAAATAAACAGAATTGAACATCGTTGTCTGCCTAATCATAGCACCATTTTGCTAAACACATTGATATAAAAGTATTTTATCAGAAAATAGTAACAGTAGGCAAATATGTCTCTAAAAGTGTTTGCACGGATTAAGCATTCAAAGTAGATATATTGAAAATGCTTATGTCTGAGTAAGTATGTGTGATAGTTTGACTTATGCAAAGTTTGCCTGTGGTTATTACTATTCATTAAACCTACAAACAGTACAATTAACAGATTTTTCACCTTTTCAACTCCACTCAAGTTTAAATATTTTATTTTCATGTATTTTAAATAAAACTTTTATTGTTAGGATTTGTACTGCTATTGAATGCTATAGAGTATGTAATGCTATAGAGTATCAAATGCTATAGAGTATGTAATGCTATAGAGTATCAAAATGATCTAAATTTATTGGCACCTGTTTCTTTTAGAGATGATCCATGTTTCTTCATTTTGAAGATTCAGTAATTACATGAGATACTCAAAGCAGTTTTCTGTCTGTGAAATTACTTTATAATGGCATAATAGATTTATGTACTAGTTAATTGCAAACAGAGGAGTTGTGATAACAGAAGTATAAGGATTATATTTAAATATTCGTAAATATTGAATAGATTACCAGAGCTACTGAGTTTTAAATGTTAGAGTGGCCAGGGAATAAAAGGGCTTAAAGCTAAGCCTCAAATTTTGAACTAGCATAGCTTCAGTTGAACTTGATAGCTTCAGTTGGATCTATAGGACTGATTATTGACTGGATGTGGAAGAAAAGGGAAAGTAAGAAATAACTTTTACTCTGAATCCAAGTAGCTAGGATTTGGATGAAGGCATCAGTAATGGAAATAACAGTTTGAGAACTGCATCCATTTTGGGGGGAAAGTGATGTTGGATTTGAATTTTCAGCATGGGACCTGAATGGCAGAATAAAGTATGGATTCGGAAGCCTGGGTCTGAATAGCACGAGAGCAGCCGAGATTGCAGATACTGTGCTAGATTTTATCAGAATAGTTGAAAGCGGTAGATAAGAGTGTAAACAGAGATGTGGAGATTTTAAGAGCACTGGATTTTAAGACTGTTTCTTTTGGAAGAAATGGAGGACAGTGTTGCAGGGAACAGGAGAACAATTCTGAAAAACACTTTGGAGTTCAGTGACTTGGGATTATCTTCTCGCACTGTGGACTACTAATAACTTTGATTTCTCATCAGAATTGTCAGTGAAATATTTCTCAGTATCACTCAAAAAAGATCTTGAAACAAATATATGGCACATTTTTTAAATATATAAATTTTAAGAATTGCTGAAAAGATACAGAGAATCTAGGAACAAACCAATAATTATATCTATATTAAGTATATGAAGTTACTTTTCTGAAGGAAACATTTTATTAAAAAAATAGACCCATATATTGTATACAACATGAAAGTGAGGAGTATTTTAACCAGTATCCATAAAGGATAATAATACATATGCTGCTGCTGCTGCTAAGTCACTTCAGTCATGTCCGACTCTGTGCAACCCCATAGACAGTAGGCTTCCCCGTCCCTGGGATTCTCCAGGCAAGAACACTGGAGTGGGTTGCCATTGCCTTCTCCAAATAAAACATATAGTTATTTAAAAATCTTGTGAAATCATAAATGTTATACTTTTCTTATAATTTTTCAGTCAATGCAAAGAAATAGAGGAAAATAAAAAGTGGGACAGACTAGAGATCTCTTCAAGAAAATTAGAGATACTAAGGGAACATTTCATGCAAAGACAGAAACAATAAAGGCCAGAAATATTATGGACCTAAGAGAAACAGAAGATATTATGAAGAGGCGGCAAGTATACACAGAAGAACTATACAAAAAAGATCTTCAAGAACCAGATAACCATGATAGTGTGATCACTCACTTTGAGCCAAACATTCTGGAATGCAAAGTCAAGTGGGCCTTAGGAAGCATCACTATGAACAAAGCTAGTGGAGGCAATGGAATTCCAGATGAGCTACTTCAAAGCCTAAAAGATGATGCTGTGAAAGTGCTGCACTCAATACGCCAGCAAATTTGGAAAATTCAGCAGTGGTCACAGACTGAAAAAGGTCAGTTTTCTTTCCAATCTCAAAGAAAGGCAATGCCAAAGAATGCTCGAACTACTGCACAATTGCACTAATCTCACACGCTAGTAAAGTAAAGTTCACCAAGATAGGCTTCAAAAGTATGTGAACCATGAACTTCCAGATATTCAAGCTAGATTTAGTAAACACAGAGGAACCAGAGATCAATTGCTAACATCTGTTGAATCATAGAAAAAGCGTGAGAGTTGAAGAAAAACATCTACTCTGCTTTATTGACTATGTCAAAGCCTTTGACTATGTGGATCACAACAAACTGTAGAAAATTCTTCAAGAGACAGGACTACCAGACCACCTGATCAGCCTCCTGATAAATCTGTATGCAGATCAAGAAACAATAGTTAGAACTGGACATGGAAAACAGACTGGTTCCAAATCAGGAAAGGAGTACATCAAGGCTGTATATTATCACCCTGCTTGTTTAACTACTATGCAGAATGCCAGGATGGATGAAGCACAAGCTGGAATCAAGATTACTGGGGAAAATAGCAATAACCTCAGATATGCAGATGACACCACCCTTATGGCAGAAAGCAAAGAAGAATTAAATAACCTCTTGATGAAAGTGAAAAAGGAGAGTGAAAAAGTTGGCTTAAATACTTCAGAAAACTAAGATCATGGCATCCAGTCCCATCACTTCATGGCAAATAGATAAACAATTGAAATAATGATAGACTTTATTTTTGGGGACCACAATCACTACAGGTGGTGACTGCATTCATAAAATTAAAACATGCTTGCTCCTTGAAAGAAATACTATGACCAACCTAGACAGCATATTAAAAAGCAGAGACATTACTTTGCCAACAAATATCCCTCTAGTGAAAGCTATGGTTTTTACAGTAGTCACAAATGGATGTGAGAGTTGGACTATGAAGAATGCTGAGCACCCAAGAATTGATTTTTTTGAACTGTGGTATTGGAGAAGACCCTTGAGAGTCCCTTGGACTGCAAGGAGACCAAACCATTCCATCCTAAAGGAAATCATTCCTGAATATTCATTGGAAGGACTGACGCTGAAGCTGAAACTCCAATACTTCGGCCACCTAATGTGAAGAACTGATTCATTGGAAAAGGCCCTGATGCTGGGAAAGATTGATGGCAGGAGGAAAAGGGGATGACAGAGGATGAGATGGTTGGATAGCATGACCAACTGATGGACAGGAGTTTGAGCAAGCTTCAGGAGTTGGTGATCAACAGGGAAGCCTGGCATGCTGCACTCCATTGGGTTGCAAAGAGGTGGACACAATTGAGTAACTGAACTGAACTGAACTGAACAAGTTTTACATTCATTTCAGTTCAGTCACTCAGTTGTGTCTGACTCCTTGCGACCCCATGAATTGCAGCATGCCAGGGCCCCCTGTCCATCACCAACTCCTGGAGTTCACTCAGACTCACATCCATCTGTCTCTTATACACATCTCATTCAAAGTAGATATATTGAAAATGCTTATGTCTGAGTAAGTATGTGTGATAGTTTGACTTATGCAAAGTTTGCCTGTGGTTATTACTATTCATTAAACCTA
>SJYX01008539.1:0-10581 GCA_006410675.1 Oreotragus oreotragus | reverse complement strand
AGAATTCTGGAGTGGGTTGCTGTGCCCTCCTCCAAGGGATCTTCACACCTAAGAATCAAACCCAAGGCTCAGGCTGGTTCTTTACCACTAGCACCACCTGGGAAACCAGTTTTATATTAATGCATGACCCCTAATACCTCGACACTTCCCATCTAGACGTGGGTCTATGCCCCTGCTTTTTAATTTAGGTGGGCTTCTGATGGCTTCCATCCACACCGACAGAAGTGATTGCTGAGATTAGGTCCTGAGAGCCTGTCTTCTGTCTGTTAACCTGGAACATTCACTCTCCAGATGCCCCACATAGGATGCTACCTTTCAGCATCTAGCTACTTCCCTGGCAGGCCAGTGGTTAAAATTCCATGCTTCCAAAGCAGGGTGTGCAGGTTCAATCCCTGGTCAGGGAACTAAGATCCCACATGCCACGTGCTATGGACAAAAATAAGTAGGTAAATAAAAACAAAAATTGTGAATTAAAAAAAATCTAGCTGCCATGCTGTGGGAAGCTCAAATACTCAGAGGCTACATAAACACCAAGTACCAAATGATTCCAGTTCTAACCAGTCCCCTCACTTCCAGGCACTCAAGCCTTCCCTGCCAAAGCCCCAGACATCTTTCAGTGGAGAACAAGCCACCCTATTAACCCTACTGAATTCCCGACTCACAGAATCCAAGAGCATAATAAAACGGCAGTGGTCTTAAGTCACTAAATTCGGTGAAGTTCATTATACAGTAAGAGGAATTGACATAGGTCTTTCTATATCTCACTACTGGAGTATGGTCTAACAAACATTAGCTCTAAGACGTTGAAACTTCTGTACTTTTATCTAACTCTTTGGCCACCTTCCCATGTGGTCTAGTGTCTTTTAATACTTGTTCCTTCAAGTCTTCAGTGTATTTATGATCTGTTTACAACAGTTCTTGCCAACAAAGGAATGCATTTCAATTGAATGTTGTAATCTTTGGAACACGTTATTTTGGCCATTTATACCAAGGAAAAAGAAATAAACTTTTCATCCAATGGTATATGGCGAACTAGCTTCTGGTCTCAAGAAACCTGAAATAAGCTTCTGAGCGTTTATCATCCAAAACAGCGAAATTTTTAAAGTTGCTGGAAGAAAGCTTGATTGATTTTTAAACATCCTGAGGGAAAACAATGAGGTCTGTCCTAATGTTCTGGAGGGTTATTATTTAAATATATATAGTCAGAAATACATCGTTAACCCTCATACATCACCCAGCTTCAATAATTATCACCACATGGTCCAACTTTCTTCATTTATATCTCTATAAACTTCCCCTACACTTCCAGAGTATTTTGATGCTAATCCAAGACATCATATTTCCAGAAGCCTTTCTATAATGTATCTCTAACAGAGGTTAGTGAAGTACATTCTACAGGTCAAATCCTGCCTGCTACCTGCTATTACAAATAAATTTTTACTGGAACACAGCCACTACATATTAATTTTATCTCATTAATGGGGTGTCTTTGGTTGCTCTCATTAACAAAGTAGTTGTGGCAGTGAATCTGTGACCTAAACCCTATGGCAAAGCCTAAAATTTTTAATATCTAGCCCTTTATTAGAAAATGCAGGTCAATCCTTCTCTAAAGGATACAGTATCTTTAAAAAAATAATAATGGAACATAAATGAACCTAGAGATTGTCACACTCAGTGAAGTCAAAGACAAATATCATATGATAGCACTTATATGAGGAATCTAAAAAAAAGGTACAAATTAATTCATCTGCAAAATAGAAATAAAATTACAGATGTAGAAACAAACACGGTTACCAAAGTGAAAGGGTGGAGGGATAAACTGGGAGAGTGAGATCGACATAAATACTACTATATATAAAGTAGGTCATTAATCACCTGCTGTATAGCACAGGGAAGTCTACTCACTACTCTGTAATGACCTATATGGGGAAAGAATCTGAAAAAGAGTAGATGTATGTATATGCATAACTGGTTCACTTTGCTGTACGCTTGGAACACAACACAGTAAATCAACTATACTCCAATACATTTTTTTTTAAAGATGTAACACAAAATGCCTCACTAGTTATTATACCTCTATATTTAAATATAAATAAAAACTGTATGATATGATTAGGTATTACACTAGCTTCATACGATGAAGGTCCGTCTAGTCAAAGCTATAGTTTTTCCAGGAGTCATGTATGGATGTGAGTGTTGGACTATAAAGAAAGCTGAGTGCCAAAAAATTGATGCTTTTGAACTGTGGTGTTGGAGAAGACTCTTGAGAGTCCCTTGGACTGCAAGGAGATCCAACCAGTCCATTCTAAAGGAGATCAGTCCTGAATATTCATTGGAAGGACTGATGCTGAAGCTCCAATACTTTGGTCACCTGATGTGAAGAACTGACTCATTTGAAAAGACCCTGCTGCTGGGAGAGATTAAAGGCAAGAGGAGGAGACAGCAGAGGATGAGATGGTTGGATGGCATCACTGACTCGATGGACATGAATGTGAGCCACCTCTGGGAGCTGGTAATGGACAGGGAAGCCTGGAGTGCTGAGTCCATGGGGTCGCAAAGAGTTGGACATGACCGAGCAACTGAGCTGAACTGATGATTAGGTAGCAGTCGTACCACAAAGGGGTGGAATTATTATTAACTGTGGTCAAAATAACATCACTATAAAATGATTTGACTTTCTGTCAAATCTGGTATGACTGTTATTGCTTTCCCTCCCAACCTGGATGACGGGGAATCTGTGCTCAGATCTGGGGAAGTACAGCTCTGCCATTTTCTTCTAGTTTCATCTGTGCTTGTCTTATTAGCACTGTTTATATTTGCTCACAGGAATATTTACAAGCTATCTTCCTATTTCATGCAGACGAGTGAAAACCAGACCATTACTTACCATCATGGCAAGCCCTTTGGACTATGTCATCCCCCCTCTTCCATGCTATCTCCTCCATCTCAGGATGGCCCTGCCTATAGGCTGAGTGGGCAAAAGAATCAATTTGTAGTTTATATATTTAAAAAGCTTAAAATTTTTAAGATTAATTTCTAGATTCAAAGTAGATATTTAATGAAGCTTGGTACAGCCATAGGGATAATCACTGTATAGTATTCTCTTTGTTTTTCTCTATATTGGCAACATTTCACCAAAAAAGATATTCTGTAGCCCAAGAGATTACACTGCAAGCTCCACTTCAAAGGCTTGTGGAGGAATTTTATCACTCTATTCATTTGCACTTATACCATCTGCAGTGCTGAGCAAATAGATCAATGAATTGATAAGCTACAGGTCATGCTGTAAATCTGGTCTGCATATTCTGTGGCTGAATATAAATGAGCCCATGTTTTTACTCTCTAAAATGTCACCAGATCTTAGAGATCACAAGACCTGCTTTGATTATGTTTGTTCCTGGACCAAATAAAGGACAACCCACATAAGCTTCATCACACACACACACAAAAAAAGAAACACAGCTTTTTTCCAGGAAATGTATTAAAATGAATACTGGTATTAATTAGAGCCAAAAAACCCCACATGTGAACATCATTTTCAGGTAAATTTCTGTCAATTTTTTGTCACTTCAGAATTTGCATCCAGTTCAGAGGGAAAGAATATTATTATTTATTCTTATTTGTTAAATAAGATGGTTACAGGCTAGAGAATTAGGTGACAGCCCCAAGGCTAACAGGCTAAGGATGTATTCGGTTTGTATTCTCACATCCAACTATCTGGTGATCTAACACTCAAATGCTCTTTTGAAGCCTAAATATACCCATCCTGTTCGGATACAAAACCACAGACAGGGAGTTCCATCACCACCACGTTGAGTGAAAAAGTCTACTATTCATAACAAAGAATACCAATTCATTAGGTATCTATGACATGTCAACAAACTTACAGAAATAAGCTATCTTATTGCCATTCATGGCAATGCCCTATCTGAAGTACTGGCTTCAGGGAGGAGTGATTTGTCCTGCCGAGTGGAATTATTAGAAGAATTGCCAGTGGTGGTCATCTTTGAAATGGGCTTTGAAGACTACGTAGGAGTTCAACAGCCTGAAAGAGAAGTCAGGCAGATGGATGTCTTGGTAAACAGTCATATGCAAAGGAACAGAGCTGTGGAAAGCTCATGGTACGTTTTCGTGAAGAGTAAGGTAGACAATGGACAGTGGTGAGGCATGAAGTTAGAAAAGTAAGTTGAGGGACTTCCCTGGTGGTCCAGTGGTTAAGACTCCACGCTTTCACTGCAGGGCAGCAGGGGGCATGAGTTCAATTCCTGGTCAGGGAACTACAGTCCCACATGCCAGCAGTGTGGCCCAAAAAAGAGAACTGGCTTCAAAAATTCTCTATTAGAGAAGAGTAGACTGAGGCCAAACTACAGCATTAAGGAGTCTGTACTTTATCATAAAGGCAAAAAAAAAAAAAAAAGAACTGCTGTCAATTTGGTAAGAATAATCAAAATGAGGGTTGAAGAAACAGATTTCTGACACTGAAAGATC
Organism: Oreotragus oreotragus; assembly: GCA_006410675.1. NCBI lineage: Eukaryota > Metazoa > Chordata > Mammalia > Artiodactyla > Bovidae > Oreotragus > Oreotragus oreotragus. The sequence goes on along the minus strand of SJYX01008539.1, from coordinate 6,093 downwards.
CATTTGACTATGGGGTATGAGACGGTAGCCAAATCTTGCCCTAGGACCTAATATTCAGAATTCCAACTTGAATTTATGAATTGATTGTTTTGCTGTAAGTCTATAAGTCACTTTGTCAAACAACTCAGTTATTTTAAGAATTTTGCTAAGAAGGGAAATTTCCAGGACAAGAAATTCTGGTACGAAGGGGACACTGAGTATGGAGCTGGGACACAAAGCAATGGTCATTCCTATCCCAGAAACTAGTTCACCCTCGCTTTCCAATGAAGCCCTTCTTAATCCTTCCAGTGCAGTCTTATCTGCCCTGATTTGTGAAAATCTATTATTCACTGAATACAACGCTTTCCAATTTAACTGGGCTTGGAAAGACTTTTTAAAACTGGTATGGTTCTGTTCAATAGTTGAATAAGCTTTTAAATCATTGCACGTTGAACCTAACATAAAAGGCCAAATATTTAAGAAGGCAGGGCTGTCTGTTGGGCAAATATTTACACAAATCTTTAAAACATTCAATATTTATTAAGCCGATCATATTGTCACTTCCAAGACTTCAGTCAATATAAACACATGCTAACTGGAAACAGGGAGAAGAAATGACTCCGGAAGAGAAGAAACTCTTCTTGTGGTTACCTTTCTGGTTTTTAGTTCCCTGAAGTGGAACAGACTACCACTGAAGAATGTATTAATTTTAAAAAGTTTCATTACAATTTCTTGTTCATTGCACCAAAACCAAAGAACCCTCAGTGCCTCTTAAAATTCAGGGTACAAGGATGCAGCTTTAATACTGTCCACTGGCTACAAGCATCCCCTGACATCATAAGGGAAATCTGGAGTTTTCAATGCTGTATCTTGGACGGATTATTTGTATGGGTCGATAAAAAGAGATCAAGAAACCTAGGCAGCTACAATAAACCCACTTCTATTTTTGCTAACACTGGCTTTATTTAGTCACATCAGATACATTCTTGCTAGGATATATTTGGCTTCAAACACTGAGAAGCAGCTGAATAGCTTAATTAAACACAACTTCCTTTCCAAACCTACTCGAACAATGAAACTTCTAAACATTCCCTATTATCAAGCTCGAGAAAACAATGTAACACTTAAGATTTTCCTCATCAGTTAAGGAAATATGCCTGAAAGCCACTTTTCCCCCTCCATCATGAAAGCAACAGTCCAGATTTTGCACCAGCAATGAGCTTCCATTAAATACACACACACAGGCATCACTGTTAAGCCAGGTTATATTTCCCTTAAATGGAAGAGCTCACAGATCAGTGGAGAGCCCTCCACACTGAGGAATAGCTCTGGCTGGCTCTGGCATAATAAACTGCTGTTTACCTTTTGGATTCTATTTATGCCACATGCACATTGTTCATCATTATTAAATGATCCTTTTTTATCTTTCTATGACAGTTACATATTTTAACAGGTGACAGTTTGCCTTTATAAGCAGCAAAACACTGGTTTATTAGTATGCTTGTATGGCATAAAATAGANTCAATTTGGTAAGAATAATCAAAATGAGGGTTGAAGAAACAGATTTCTGACACTGAAAGATCCATTTGACTATGGGGTATGAGACGGTAGCCAAATCTTGCCCTAGGACCTAATATTCAGAATTCCAACTTGAATTTATGAATTGATTGTTTTGCTGTAAGTCTATAAGTCACTTTGTCAAACAACTCAGTTATTTTAAGAATTTTGCTAAGAAGGGAAATTTCCAGGACAAGAAATTCTGGTACGAAGGGGACACTGAGTATGGAGCTGGGACACAAAGCAATGGTCATTCCTATCCCAGAAACTAGTTCACCCTCGCTTTCCAATGAAGCCCTTCTTAATCCTTCCAGTGCAGTCTTATCTGCCCTGATTTGTGAAAATCTATTATTCACTGAATACAACGCTTTCCAATTTAACTGGGCTTGGAAAGACTTTTTAAAACTGGTATGGTTCTGTTCAATAGTTGAATAAGCTTTTAAATCATTGCACGTTGAACCTAACATAAAAGGCCAAATATTTAAGAAGGCAGGGCTGTCTGTTGGGCAAATATTTACACAAATCTTTAAAACATTCAATATTTATTAAGCCGATCATATTGTCACTTCCAAGACTTCAGTCAATATAAACACATGCTAACTGGAAACAGGGAGAAGAAATGACTCCGGAAGAGAAGAAACTCTTCTTGTGGTTACCTTTCTGGTTTTTAGTTCCCTGAAGTGGAACAGACTACCACTGAAGAATGTATTAATTTTAAAAAGTTTCATTACAATTTCTTGTTCATTGCACCAAAACCAAAGAACCCTCAGTGCCTCTTAAAATTCAGGGTACAAGGATGCAGCTTTAATACTGTCCACTGGCTACAAGCATCCCCTGACATCATAAGGGAAATCTGGAGTTTTCAATGCTGTATCTTGGACGGATTATTTGTATGGGTCGATAAAAAGAGATCAAGAAACCTAGGCAGCTACAATAAACCCACTTCTATTTTTGCTAACACTGGCTTTATTTAGTCACATCAGATACATTCTTGCTAGGATATATTTGGCTTCAAACACTGAGAAGCAGCTGAATAGCTTAATTAAACACAACTTCCTTTCCAAACCTACTCGAACAATGAAACTTCTAAACATTCCCTATTATCAAGCTCGAGAAAACAATGTAACACTTAAGATTTTCCTCATCAGTTAAGGAAATATGCCTGAAAGCCACTTTTCCCCCTCCATCATGAAAGCAACAGTCCAGATTTTGCACCAGCAATGAGCTTCCATTAAATACACACACACAGGCATCACTGTTAAGCCAGGTTATATTTCCCTTAAATGGAAGAGCTCACAGATCAGTGGAGAGCCCTCCACACTGAGGAATAGCTCTGGCTGGCTCTGGCATAATAAACTGCTGTTTACCTTTTGGATTCTATTTATGCCACATGCACATTGTTCATCATTATTAAATGATCCTTTTTTATCTTTCTATGACAGTTACATATTTTAACAGGTGACAGTTTGCCTTTATAAGCAGCAAAACACTGGTTTATTAGTATGCTTGTATGGCATAAAATAGAGTTCATTTTTTTACTGAAATAACTGGAGGAAAGAAACATCAATTGTGCAGAGTTCTGAATAGCTCAATGGGTAGAGAAGGTCCTGGCCATAAATTAAGGCAGGTTTGTTTTATTTATGAGTCTTAGGTATTCCTTCACAGTGGCTACTGTGCATGAATTTTAAGTTGCCCTTTGATGGGCAAGTCTCTCTAAGGTAACATCATAAACTCTCACACGGTTTCACAATTAAATCGCTTTTCTGCTGTAAAGCCAGGGAAGACTGGGTCTCTACCACTCAGAAGATCCCCCCTGTCTTCAGAACTCAGCAGTGCAGGCTGCCTTAATAAAGGAAAAAAAAGTCATCACAATACCCCTGAGTCACCGAGATGGCAAATGTATCCTTCATTGGCTTTAAACTCCAGTAAACTCCAATCCTGCAGAAGGGAATGGCAACCCACTCCAGTATTCTTGCCTGGAGAATCCCATGGTCAGAGGAGCCTGGCAGGCTACAGTCCACGGGGTCACAAAGAGTCAGTCATGACTGAAGCGACTTATCACCCATGCACAGACTCCAACCCAACTCAACCTGGAAAGAGCCAGCAGTGTCCTGGATGTCTTCTTAGAACAAAGTCTGTGACAATTCTAGGGCCTGCTGGTTAATGCTGTAACCCCTGGGGTCCCCAACAGAGGACCCCATTTCTGGCACACAGCACTGAAGAATCATACCTGCCAGGAATGCCTTATGACATTGTTGATGTTTACATTTAATATTAAACATAAGTAAAATCCTGCCTGCAGATAATACTCTGCTGTGATTTGGGGAGGAGGTAAAGAGACACAGAATGCCCTCGTCCAGGACTGCCAACGAAGCTGGAGTTAGTAGATCATTTCTACAGCATTTCGTAGTAAGCACCTCATTGCATAAAATATGGCCCTTTTGAATGATGGACCGCTCCAGAGGTGTCTGCCGTGCGCAGGTGTGGCGCAGTGCTAAGATAATGGGCCTGGCTGGTAGCTCTGTTATTTTTTTCTCACCTGACAGGTCAACTGCTCTCTCTGCATCTTCGAGAAGACATTAACTATAGCTGTCACGCCGAAGGGAAAACTCACTCAGGAATAACACAGTGAAGTTCCTGATGGTTATGATTTTATCCTCAGGGGTCTGAGATTTGGCAAATCCATGTCAAAGAAGGAGGCCATCATTTTCTCAATTAAAATATGGAAGGCAAGGACTTCCATGGTGGTGGTAGTGGTTAGGATTTTGCAGGGGACGTGAGTTCAGTCCCTGGTCTGGGAGCTATGACCCCACATGCCTCAGGGCCAAAAAAAAAAAAACAACGAAAAACAGAAACAATACTGTAACAAATTCAATAAAGACTTTAAAAATGATCCATATGAAAAAATATTCAAAAAATAAAATATGGAGGGCTGAAGACTTCCTTGGCGGCCCAGTGGTTGGGACTCCGCACTTTCACTCCCAGGGTGCGGGCTTGATCCCTGGTTGGGAACTAAGATCCAACGAAGGCCAAAAAATATGGAGGGCTACCACTTAGGCGGATCTTAGCATGTGCTTTGGGGAAAATGGTAAGGATTGTTTCTTCCCCAGTAAGTTAAAAAGGAAAAGAATAAAATCCCAGCCACAGAGAAAGCCACCTCACTCTGCAGATCGGCATCCGTCTCTGCCCTCTCCCTCTCTCTACCTCGGCCACCTCTTTCACACAGAGGCCTGGAGGATATGTCTTATACATGTTTTCATTATAGCACTTAAAAAAAAAGATCAGTCGGCTTTTTGCACTCTTCTCTCTCGCTAAAGTTGCTTCTGCCCTTTGAAAATATGAAAGCCCTTGAGTGATTTTATATTTTCAAAGGGTAAAAGTGCTAAAGAGCACTTCTCTATTTCAGAGAGGAGGAAAAAAAGTAAATCAGTCTGCCTAAAGTGTTCACTTGGAAAAGGTAAAAATGAACCAGCCATGTGATGGGGAATAGTTACAGCATCTAGAGTGATATATATATATAGCCCCCTGAAGTCCGTGGCTGGAAAACAAAACGAGGTATCGGCCTCTCAAACGTCTGTGGGGTCTGCTTCTCGTGGAATCAACTCTTTTCCAAGCAATGATGAGGATGAGCATCTAGCCTGTGTTCATTTCCACCCGGGACCATACCGTCACGCGCGTAAAACCAAGGTCCACTCCCGACCTCTCCCGTCCTGATCACCGGCCAGCACCACCCAACATGGGCTCTCCCTTCCCTGGGGGCTGGTCCTCGGGGTGAGCCTTCTCCTTCCCGGGGTGAGCCTTCTCCTTCCCGTCAGAAGTCGCGTCTTGAAAGGACGGCTGCAGCTTCTATCTGCCCTTGCTACCTCACTATTAGAAACTACTTTATAAAGAGGATGGGATTTCAGCACTTAACACCTCAGAACGAGTCAACAGAATCCTCTTCCAGTGACATCTGTATGTTTATTTCTCCATGGAATATAACGTTTTCTATTCTGTCAGATGCCTGGCCAGCTGGGGGTAAGTAGAGGAAGTCATTTCTTAGAGGGGAGGGATCTTGTCCTGATTTGTGCTGCCTTGAATGTCCTCTGTCTCCCAAACCTTCCTTCTCAAAATTCATCACTCAGCTGGCCTGGTTAACACTTCCTTGGAGTAAACCCCATGTTCCAAGTTCTACTCCCTCCCTGAATTTCCCACAATGCCTTGTAGAGTGGATTCCAGCATCTCCCTCACTCAGCTGGAAGATCCTCGATGGCAGGTACAGTAGCTTTTATTTCTAGATCCCAGTCTCTTGCACAGTGATTCAATATGGAAGTAACAGTGATGACTGTAGATAAAATACTACATATGAGAACTGTAAGTACTTTGCATATGTGAATTTAATTAATCCTCACAATATCCCTAAGGAGCAGATACTATTACTTATCTCCATTTTACAGATGAGGAGACAGCATACAGAAAGATTAATTAATTTCCCTATGGTCACACAGCTGATGAGTGCTAAAAACTAAATTCTAACAGTCTGATTGTAGAGACTGTGCTTTATAAGTATATTCTTCA
>SJYX01008537.1:18070-44929 GCA_006410675.1 Oreotragus oreotragus | reverse complement strand
TAGCAAAGGATTCAAATTAAAACTCAGCAAGCAAGTCAGACTAACTGTCTTTCTACTTTCTCTCTCTCTCTCTCCTCTCTTCCTTGCCAAAGCGTCCGACCAGATCACTGTCATAAATGACTTGCTAAAGCATATCCAAAACTGAAGGTTTTTTTTTCTAATTATATATATATATAAAAGTCATTCCTTTCAGATGTTTGTTTTTTTCCTAATTATATATATATAAGTCATTCCTTTCAGATATTTTTTTTATTTGAAGCTGTTAACTGGACTCTACTTTATTCATCCAAGAAAACCCAAAGAAATGGATAATGTCAGCAAAGGATTCAAATTAAAACTCAGCAAGCAAGTCAGACTAACTGTCTTTCTACTTTCTCTCTCTCCTCTCTTCCTTGCCAAAGCGTCCAACCAGATCACTGTTATAAATGACTTGCTAAAGCATATCCAAAACTGAAGGTTTTTTTTTCCTAATTATATATATATATATAAGTCATTCCTTTCAGATGTTTGTTTTTTTTCTAATTATATATATATAAGTCATTCCTTTCAGATATTTTTTTATTTGAAGCTGTTAACTGGACTCTACTTTATTCATCCAAGAAAACCCAAAGAAATGGATAATGATTCAAAACAGACTACATTTGAACAGTTCTATACATTATATGCAAAGAAATGTTCCCACAACAAAGTCACTAAATGACTGTCATCATGTCTGAATAGAGGAACAAAATTGAATTGCAATAAAAGCGAGTTGTTTAAAGGATCTTTAGCTCATGTCTACACAATTATCCTGTACATTATGTACTGAACAAAGGATCCTGATACTCAGAGTATTAAGTAATAGAAACATTTTGAGAAATAAACATTTGTACTTTAGGAAAGATGTATGTATCATTTTCTGATTTTATGAGCACCATAACTGTCCTCCAAGCCTTTGACCAGTGTCAAATTTTCTTCTAGTGCATATTCTTCTTTACGGTGTTGGGACGCCCTGGGATATACTAAGCAAGAAATTCTACGGAAATAAGGTGTAAGCCTTGGTCCCTAGTTAGGTCTTAGTGAAGTAAAAGTAGAGTCCAACTGTTTGCAACCCTGTGGACTACACAGTCCATGGAATTCTCTAGGCCAGAATACTGAAGCGGGTAGCCTTTCCCTTCTCCAGGGGATCTACCCAACCCAGGGATCAAACCCAGGTCTCCTGCATTGCAGACAGATTCTTTACCAGCTGAGCCAATCTAATCACTGAAAAATCATTCTGTTTAACACAGATTCTCTAACTGGTTTATATGAGCCAGATTTACTAGATTTATTTATTTATATTTATTTAGAATTTAGAAGATGAAAATCATGGTAGCATTGTAGGAAGATATGTGTTATTTAATTTATAAGTGATAAGTTATTTAAACAAGCTTACAGTATTCTGACATTTTTTCCCTATGGGATCAAAGATCATTACCACCGTTTTCAATGAGGAAGGAGGAAGGAGCTAATTGTTCTGATTCTTGGCATCTCCAACCCCAGTTAATTGTTGGCCAAGGTTCTGCTGCTGTCAAACATTGTCTACCAGTAGCTCTCTTTGTTTCAGTCTCATAAATGAGACCTCTACAGCTTGGCATACACAAGAAACACATAAAGAATGACATCAAGAATTCTACTTTGCATTCACTGACTTAAAAAAAAAAAATAACATCATTAGTAGCCCCAGATTCTGGAAGTTACTAAACAGCTTTGAAAGCCCTAAAAAGTTTACCAAGGCTTTCAGATAACTCCATGGTGGTCTCAGAAATGTTGTTTTGGTGTAGAGAGACAAAAAGAACATGGGAGAATGAGTTGAAAGATCTGGGTGCTCATCTCACAGCTGTCATTTATGTGTGATCCAGGATTTTATTTTGCTATAAGGACACTGGAATAATTGGCAAAATCACTGAGGTCTATATGCTGGATAACAGTATGGATCCATATTAATTTCCAGATTTTGATAATTGTAATGCAGTTATGTAAAAGCATTTTCTTATTTTTAGGAAGCACACATTAAAGAATTTAGGAGCAAAGGGACACCATGTCTGCAACTTACTCTATAAATGGTTCAGAAAAAAAAAAATGGAATAGTGGGGCAAATATAGTAAAAACATTGGAGAAATCTGAGTAGAGTATAAGGAAATTCTTTTTACTGTTCTTGCAACTTTTCTAAGTCTGAAATTATATCAAAAGAAAATATAAAATAAACCGGAGGTGTATAATCAGCAATTGGTAAATATTCACAGAATGCTAATCTAACAGTATCTTCATATACAGGGAGAGAGAGAATGATGAGTGTCAAATGGAATCTTAACAAGTAGTAAAGATATGAATCAGCAATGAAACGATATGAGGGCCACTCTTTTGAACAGACCAGTGGCAGCAGGAGTGCCAGGAAGACCAAGCAAGTTTCTCTGGCTAGGATGAGGGAAACTGGGCTAGTCAACAGATGAGTTTTGCAACACCACATGTGAGGATGCCACCAAGGCATGAAGCCCGGAGTTAGAGCACCTCCCAGCCTGGTTAAAAACCTCTAACACAATATGCCATGTACAGTGTATTAAAGTCTTTGAGATAATCACCTAGGGGCATGCACATCTTGTCCTCCAAGCACATACCAAATACAACTTCCCCAAGATCAAGTGCTAGATGTAGTCAACAGAATTCTCTAACCCCCATGTAGGAAAGTCTCATGTGGGACTAAAACATATAGTGGAACTCCCTTCCACACTCTGCAAAATTTTCAGAAAAACAACCACGTTCTGTCCAACATCTGTATGCTCAGGGTGTGTGTTTTACTAGTAACTACCTAAATTCATGGAAGCAGGAACATTCCAAAGACTTCCACTATAAATACTAAGTAAAAATCATGAATCTCATAACTGAGGATCACATACAGAGTCAGGCAGGGAACACAACAGATATAAAAATTAATTGATCAATTAACTTTTAAGAAATCACATCCCTAGAACTGTGTTCATAGTACATATAGATCACACAAATGAAGTCATATGAGAGTGAGCAAACTTTTATCTAAGGATAAGATTTATCACCACCCCTGTACATAGTGAATGCCCTTTTATTAATATCACCTGTAAGTCATATTTAGCATACCAGACCTTCACTCCTGAAATGCTATGACTTTCTGTCATGGAAGGGGTATTTATTATAATTCAGTTCTACAGGGATGAACATGACAATATACATAAGTACAGTATTCACCAAAACAGGATAGAGATAAAAGAGTTCTTTTTATTCACTAAAAGAGTTTCAAGAATAGCTTAAGTTAAACCTTCAAAAATGAAATGTGTTGTACCCAAGCCTAGTAAGAAAGACTCTACAGAAGCTGCTTAGAAGAGATTAGATTAAAATTTAACCTATTGCATTCTGTTCTTTACCTTAAAAGAAATTATAAGCTGTCTTCGGGCTTCCATTTTTAGTGTTAAAAAACGAAAGAAACAGATGGAATAAACCTCATCTGCTTAATTTGAAAATCAGATGCAGACTTCAAAATTTGGAATAAGGAAAGACTCTTGCTGTTTCATTGTTTTAGACTTTAACCATCTGAGACAAAAACTGCTTACATCATCCAATGTGGCCTTTGACCCATTGATAAGGTATTATATAACACAAAAATTTATGACAAAAATGGAATAATAGTCATATGGAAGGAATCTAAGATAGTTTGAACTCTTTCTTTTAATATAGATTAAGTTTAAAACTGGGTCAACAGTGTTTAGATTTTGTGGGATTTCAATGAGTCTAATTCAGAACTACAGTACCACACAGAAAAAAAATGCCCAAATGTCAACTGACTGAAAGATTAAATAACTGGAGAGGGCTAGCTTCTAAGGAAAAAAAATTTTAAGGGAAATCAATAATCAAACATTGAGAAATCTCGTTTTATTTGTATTTAAGGAAATAACGGTCAAGGAGATATTTTTATCCCCCAAATGAAGAGATTTGCTAAATATTTCTTTTTCATAAGATGTTCTTTTATATCAGGTACCTTGTATGTAAGAGTATGTAAAAACTGAAGATTAGCTCTAACTCCAAATGTTAGGATCTGAGGGAAAAAAAATTTGTGAACCCAAAATGAATCACATTCAGGCTTGGAAGCAATCTGCATAAATATATATTTTCTTACTTACTTGGAAAATCTTGTATTTGCATCTGTCTTTCTTACTATCAATAAGCTTTCTTTCCTGGAGTAATGGCTCAGCTCCAATCCTTAATATATACAGATTTCTAGCTATCTCATTCCAAAAACTAAATAGGGTACTAACAAGGCTATAGGATTATCTGGCCCACCAAGGTCATTTAGTGCCCAAACTGAATAACTGATACACCACAAGCAGTTTATCCCAGTGAAAATATAGACTTGATTGTAAACATCTAAGACTATCCCAAATCTCAGTGTGACACTATTTTCAAAGTGCTCTTTCATAGGACTATTTAGCACTTTCTAAAATATCTCAAAATCCTCCAAGCTAGGCTTCAACAGTACATGAACCAAGAACTTCCAGATGTACAAGCTGCATTTAGAAAAGGCAGAGGAACCAGAGATAAAATTGCCAAAATCCACTGGCTCATAGAAAAAACGAGAGAATTCCAGAAAAACATCTACTTCTGCTTCATTGACTACACTAAAGCCTTTGACTGTGTGAATCACAACAAACTGTGGAAAATTCTTCAAGAGATGGGAATACCAGATCACTTGACCCACCTCCTGAGAAATCTGTATGCAGGTTAAGAAGCAACAGTTAGAACTGGACATGGAACAAAATTTTGGTTCCAAATCGGGAAAGAAGTACATCAAGGCTGTATATTGTCACCTTGCTTATTTAACTTATACGCAGAGTACATCATGCAAAATGCCAGGCTGGATAAAGTACAAGCTGGAATCAAGACTGCTGGGAGAAATAACAATAATCACAGATATGCAGACGATATTACCCTTATGGCAGAAAGCAAAGAGGAACTAAAGAGCCTCTTGCTGAAGGTGAAAGAGGAGAGTGAAAAAGTTGGCTTAAAACTCAACATTCAAAAAACTAAGATCATAGCATCTAGTCCCATCACTTAATGGCAAATAGATGAGGAAACAATAGAAACAGTGAGAGACTTTATTTTGGGGGGCTGCAAAATCACTGCAGATGGTGACTGCAGCCATGAAATTAAAAGACACTTGCTCCTTGGAAGAAAAGTGATGAGAAACCTAGACAGCATATTAAAAAGCAGAGACATTACCGACAAAGGTCCATGTAGTCAATGCTATGGTTTTTCCAGTAATCATGTAGCGTGTAAAAGTTGGATGGTAAAGAAGGCTGAGCACCAAAGAACTGATGCTTCTGAACTGTGGTGTTGGAGAAGACTCTTGAGAGTCCCCTGGATAGCAAGGAGATCAAACCAGTCAATCCTAAAGGAAATCAACCCTGAATATACATTAGAGGGACTGATGCTGAAACTGAATACTTTGCATCAGGCCACCTGATGCGAAGAGTCAACTCACTGGAAAAGACCCTGATGCTGGAAAAGATAGCAGGCAGGAGGAGAAGGGGAGATGACAGAGGATAAGATGGTTGGAATGCATTGCTGACTCAATAGATATGAGTTTGAGTAAGCTCCAGGAGATAGTGAAGGACTGGGAAGCCTGGTGTGCTTCAGTCCATGGGATCACAAAGAGTTGGACACAATTGAGTGACTGAACAACAACAAAATATCAGCTATAGACAGTGTTACCTAGGTTTGCATTTTGGTAGCAAACTTGATATAAAAGTGTTTGGAAAGAATGAATGAATATTGAATGAAGGTATATCATCTAAGATGGTACAAAGGGCTTTGAATGTGCTCTCCACAGGTAAGGGTAATAAGACAAAAATCACAAGAAAGTCACTAGGAAAAAAGCTCAGGCTAGGCAATACTTATCCCTTCTCTCTGTTAGAATGATTGCAAGCTCTTAGCAAGCAGGGCCGTCTTCATCAGAGGAAACACGCAAAAATGCCCTCTGAGATTAGACAGATGCTCCATATGAAGAGGTCAAGGTCTGGTTGTTATCATGTAGGAAAGTAGGCAGAATGCTTGGTTGCTCTTTAAACTTTCTAAAAGATGTCAGAAATCTGAACTTTATGGGAAATCCTCTCATTTCTAACTGTTATCTCTGTATTTTTTAACATTATGTGGACTTAACAAAATCACTGGGGGCTACATTCTGCCTGGAGTATCCTTCAGTAATATCCCATCTAAATTTTTCTACATGTCAGTAAGAACTCACTGCTTATTTTTTCCTTCCAGTCTGGCAAAGGATGGGAGGTGGGGATCATACCAATATCACTGAAGAAATAAACCAAAAAAGAAGTACAACTGGGAAAACCAAGTTTGGTTTTAAGTTGCAAAATTCCAGTAAAGGCTCGTACAATATTAAGTCCTTAATACCTTTAATCTCAGTCCTGGGCTGTGTCTTATGCAGTGCTTAGTCACTCAGTCGTGTCTGACTCTTTGAGACTCCATGGACTGTAGCCTGCCAGGCTCCTCTGTCCATAGCAATTCTCCAGGCAAGAATACTGGAGTGGGTTGTCATGCCTTCTTCCAGGGGATCTTCCCAATCCAGGGACTGAACCCAGGTCTCCCATATTACAGTGGATTCTTTACTGTCGAGCCACCAGGGACACCCAAACTCAGTAACTATGCTCAAACTTCGGATGGCAATTTGTTTTCTCCTATTTTATCACCCGCTTTCCCATCTAACCTTGCCCCTAACTGTTTCTATTTATCATGGCATATACATTTTTTTTTTGCAAACAGCTTCAAATTCTCTTTGAAAAGATGTGGGGCATAAGTAAAGTTTTTAAAAAGCAGTCTTTCAGATGTTCATAATATTCTAATTTTAGGCAAATATATTACTATATTTAGGAGCAACATATTTTTAACACACAAAGTGAACCCTGAGGGGTGAGATATTTCTGAAGTAAAAATTGTTACTGAAAAACTCTATATCCAGAATTTTTACTGAAAAAAACTGGAAGATTCTTATTTCAAATGATTTATGTCCTTGCTGCTGCTGTTGCTAAGTCACTTCAGTTGTGTCCGACCCTGTGCAGCCCCATAGACGGCAGCCCACCAGGCTCCTCCACCCATGGGATTTTCCAGGCGAGAGTACTGGAGTGGGGTGCCATTGCCTTCTCCTTATGTCCTTGAGCCTTTAGCAAAATAAGATATGAATTCCAGTCTGAGTACCCAGTTAAAATACACACACACACATATTCAAGCATATCCATACAGAAAAAAATATAAAATTTAAAAAAACCCTTAGATTTCCACATCTCTATCTCAGTTCTAACCTCATGTTTCAGTACATTTTGGCCTCTGTAGGAAATTCTACATAAGTAGATGAGACCATGAAAACCTTTTGCAGTAGGGACCTCTCTATATAAGAAAGAGCAATTAAAATAATTGTTTTCTCTTACAGAATAAATGTAGATGCAAATAAGCAAGGATAAAGCAATAACACGTGACTTTCTTCATATTACAATAAGAAGCATTTAAGTTCTTATTATCAGCAAATTAAATAGGACTCCTGTATTACATATATTTAGATAACCTGTGAATTTCAGCTCAAAAAGATTACTTGGAGACGTCAGGGAAAATATATACACAAATAGGTAATTTTCAATTCACTGATATAAAAAAAAAAAAAAAAAAACCAAGTTCCAAAATTCCAAAGACAAAGAGAACACCAAAAAACATATAAATGCTTTCAACTTAGAATATTTAAATCAGAGTATAAGAACCACATCCTGTTCTAAAACAGTATCTCAGTGAGAGTTATGAGAGGGAAAAAAGAACTGGATTAAGCAAAAACAATTAGTATGTATATATCATAAATTATTTAACTGACATTTTTTATAAATCTACCACTAGTTTGCTTTTTATTGCGTATGCTAAACAAGCAGATGCTAAGTCTGTCAACTGCGAATTAACCTCCCTTTTTAATTAATTGTTCCTTTGGAATTACTGGCTTTTAAATCCCATGCTGCAGTTGCTTTAAGAGATGTATGCCGATCTTGAATCTAGGTTCCCAGGCTATGTTCCATGGGGCAGCAAACATAAATTGAATTTTTAATTACTTAATGACTCATTTGCATTTGACATACATTGGCATCTGACTTGGTTTACTTTTAGGCTCTTCCAACATGAGCCCTCACACCTGCAAGAATCCAGATCTGACCATCTTCACTGCAAATATGGCGGGTGGCATTTGCAGCAGTGAGATGACCGAAACAGGCCAAGGGCACAAAGGGAAAGGAGTGAGCGAACAATGCACCAACAGTGCTGGCCTCCCTAAGCGCTCGGTCTCCTGTGCTCAGCTCTGCTTTCTTTTAAAGATCGAATCATCCAAACAGGAAGTTTCCTCAGGAACTACTTTAAGGCCTTCCTGGATGGTCTGTTCATATCCAAAATTCTCTTGCTAACTGAACCTTAGAATTCTTCCATTAGAACCCCATGCTTTTAGCGCCATGCCTTCTCACTAAAAGCAAATGTACCTAAGAAAAGTAGGAACAAAAGCTGTTAACACTGATATTTTTTCCCAGAAGGAAGGATTTGACAGCAGTTTTCTGAAAGAGTTAAGAGGCAAAGAGAGAGATTTAGGATAATGGGTTCTAGGTGGATGTTGGCAGACTAAGGAAACTGCAAAGAAATATCTCCTTCACAGTTTTGGAACTCATTCTGTGCTAGGTGCCTTCTCCTGGTCACAAATAGAGAATAAAAAGCTGGACCTCCAGCTACTGAAGACAAAGGACTGCACTCTTATATACCCTCTAAGACACACATGCTAACGAAGCTCCTAGTCATGTCAGCCCACAGGTCCTGAAAAACAGAAATTGCCATTTGTCGTTCTCTTAGAGCTGTCAGAATGATATGCCCATCTAGGACTGTCCTGATTCTTAGGGTTATACCTATCCAAGTCCTCAAATTATTGGATAAGGAATAAACTTTCAAAGCGCAAGTACTTTTCCCTTCACATAGCTCCCAAAATAAAGGACAGAGGCCTGGAATAAATAAAGCAATGGACTAAACACAGACTGAAGGTTTCTTCCACTTCAGTGCTACGTACTATGCTAGGCATAGTACCTGTCTTCTCTTGTTTTAATAACACCATAAAAAAGGTATTCTCATGTGACAAATGAGAAAACTGAGGCTCAGAGAGTTTCCAAATTCGGTCAAAGTCACATAGATGGGAAGTGATATAGCCAGCACTGATATCCAGGGCTGCTCATTTTTGTGAGCTAGAAGAAGTTGTGTTTAAGTTGCTAAATCCTAATTGAACCCCCACACTGCCATTATATTTTCCCAAACATGAACCCAGAATTCCTTGATGCTAAAAAGACTCAGGGAGTAATTGCTGCCAGCAGAGAACTATGAGTGTGCCAAATGACAAATGACACGTGAAAATCTCTTCTGTTCACAAAACCAAAACAACATAGTGGAAGGCAGGCTCTAGCCTTTTCCCACTCCTGGTTTCTATCAGAAAATAACCCCAAACCAAGATTTTGGTGGCACTTTCAGTGGAATTTGCAGGAACAGAAAAAACTAATTTCTTCTCCTCTTACAAAAGTAACACATGCACATTGTAGAAAACTGGAAAAATATTTCAAAAGCCAAAAAATAAATGAATAATCATTCATAATCTCACTGCCCAGAGATAATCACAGCATTGTAGGCTGTTTCTCCTTAATCTTTTCTCTGTGTCTATTCATATTTTGAAATCATTACAGTCTACAGCTTATATGAAGTTCTATTCACTTAACTGTATGTATTCTAAAATTATTTTAACACTTCTCAAGAAACAACTTGTAAACTTAGTTTTACTATTTCACCATACAGACATTAACAGTTAGCCTAACTGTTTCTTGACTATTGTGCATTTTCACAATTAAAAACTGAAAAATGTTTCAAAAAACATTTCTACCCACATTTCTTCTACTATAGTTCAAATCATCTTGTTAGCATCAATTTCCAAAAGTGAATTGCTGGGCTATATGGGGGACAAGAGTCAGTACCTTTCATCCTCACATAGCCTGGTTATTCCCCAGTCAGAATGTACACATGGATCAGTCAAAAGGGATGTGGTTTATGAACATCTGCTGGGCTGCAACAGTGCTTACCAGGTGAAAATGTGAATGCATCTTAAATATTTTTCAAGCTCTCTATGTAAATATGCCTCCCCCCGAATATGTACCCCCAAACCATGAACTGAGAACTGCAATTTCAACATATTCTGGTTATCCACTATTATCATCTTTGACAACTTGATTGATAAAGGGGAAGAAAAAGAGAAACATTGCTTTAAGTCTATATTCTCAAATTCAGTGAGGTTGAGCATTTTCTAAAAAATGCTCTTTATGAGTGGTCTTTCCAGGCCTCTGTCTACTAGTTGGCAGTTTATGGCCTTGGCTTCCTCTTCATAAGGTACAGCAATATAACAGAAGACATATTCTAGACCTAGACATTGCCATTATCTAGGTGGAACACTTAGGACTAATCACTTCACACAGATCAAAAGCTTTCAAATTCTGGTTAACTTGGCCAAGAGAATTTTACACAGAGCCTATTGTATAGAACAAACAAAAATGAAGATTCTGGGGTTGAAGCAAGAGACCTTGCCTTCTTACACATGGGCCCCTCATAGCTTCTGAGACAACCACAAGAACCCTAGGGCTCTGAAGAATAAAACAAAATACTATTGAGCAGATTGATTTCTAAGATCTCTTTGAGCTTCTATGAAACCAATCATTCCCAGGGTACAAATGAAAGCTTTCAAAAACACACTAAGATTTGGTGAGTTCAGGAAGCCAGCATCCCAGAGGCCTAGTAAGAAACCTTCACGTGGTAAGTATTCCTGGTGAATCTGAGAGGTTATTTTTTGCTTTCTCCCTGAAAACGCAGTTGGTGCAGAGAAAAAAAGCAATACTGAATACACTATATAACAGGAAAACAGGAGTACTCCAAATGCTGAATGTTTCCAGCAGATGTATCAGCCATTCTTCAGAATTCACTAATTCCCATCACAGCTTGAGTCCTGGATGAGACAAATCAACGTGAAATATTTCTTCCCCGATTCTTCCAGCTGAAACTGAGAGTCAAAGAATGTTGATTATCTCTACCTTCAGGGAAACAGAGTGATTTATGGCGCAAAGCTGGCAGTTACTGCATCCTTTCTCAGAGCTTCACATTTCAGTGCATCTTTTCATGGGATTTTCTTATTCTTAAAGATACATTCGTATTTCCAAATGAACTAGAATGACTGTGGTCACCTGCGTGATTAAAGAAGGGTAGGCGGACTGGACACTCAGGGGTACTGAGAAAGATACCTCTACCCATAAAATTCTAGTCCTCATGACTGACTTCGTCACAGTGCCAGAGTACCTATTCACTCTTTTAAGTCACTTTTCTAAAAGATATCCTACCAAAAGGAAAAAAAATGGTGGCATAGAAGATAACAGGAATCATTAACACTAAGAGAAAGTCTTTAGGTTGAGCAGAGACCAGAATCTTAAGGCAAAGAGACAGGAAAAGGAAGAACTGGGGATCAGAGTGGAGATACTGAAAATCTGAAGCTAGGAACATCCAGTGTCAAGACTGCTTAAAACAAAGAAAAGCTATTGAGTGTTGTTGAATTTTACCTGTTACATAGTTTTGCCTAAGGCCTGTCCTACATATATCTTAGGTATTCCAAATTTGTAAGTGCATATAGTTCATTTTAAACAAATCACAGTTTAACCATGATAAAATTAGGAAAACAATAATCTATATTTCCTAAAGAAATTCACACGGCCTGCTATACCATTTTCTAATGTATAGAATTATTCTCGACATATATTTATTTACAGAAAATCATTCATGATTTACAGGAAATCATTCACCAAAGACACTTTACCATTATCTAACCCTTATCAATTATCCATTAATAATATCAAAAGTCACTAAGAAAAGAAACAAACATCTTTGAGGGTATATAACATAAACAAACACCAGTTATTTAAACAAACAAGATTGAGGATGAGGTTTTACTATCTGAGTTTTTATTTTACAGTTTCTACCAACTTAAAAATAGATGTTTAAAGATAATATGAATTATCTAGGGCTGTAATTACCATGCTTTCTGTTATACAACTTGGCAAACAGCCATTCTGCAATCACAAAAAGTCACACTTAAATCTGAGTTATGGATGGTGCAATAATTCACACCTTGGACATTGTTTCACCTCAGTATCTTACTGCTTCATTAAAGATGTTTATATTTGGGTCGTTTGCAAATGTTCAGTATGAAGGACAGACTCTAAATGTGTGAACCAGACAAGAGAAATTTAATGGCAATTTGAAAGCACTGGACTATTAATAATGAGCAAGCCAAAAAGTTACTCCTTTCACTGTTTAGAAGTCAGCCCTAGAGACATGCATATATTTTCTTTAAGATTGTGAAGACACTACTTAAAACAACTTGTCATCAAATTATAAAATATGTGCAAGCAGTCCCAAACTTTCAAAGGTGTTCTACCCTAAAATTCCCTTAGCTATATGGCCCTGTTTTTCCGGGATAGTCCCAGGGTATTATTATTAGTGTCTCCTTCCACTCTCAAAAGTGCTATTTGGATGACAAATTATTCGGAAATCCTACTTATTTGGTCTCTCTAGTTTTTAACCCAGGATGCAACCTCTCACAGAAAGAGAGGAAATATAAGCCCTTTCTAAAAAACTGTTTAAAATTAATTTCTAGCAAAAGAAATTAACTACCTGTGTAATAGAATTTCTATAAGAACGTAGGCTTGAAATTCAAACTTAAATTTCTCCATGAGCCTGTGTCATCTACTTGGACCTCCAACTACATTCTTTTTGCCACTTGACAGATGCCTGATTTAGAGATTTCTCTAGCTCCAAGTTACCAGTGATTACCTATGTCAAGGCTGAGCTGGAGAGGGTCAGTGAGGGCCAGAGGCAGAGATCCTGGGGCGGTGAACAGGATGGGGGATGCCTAGGAGAGGGTGAAGTCTGGGGAGAACTGAGGGCAAAGAGTCCTGGAGCAGAGTTTCCTGTCAACAGTGGCTTCCCTGGTGTCTCAGTGGTCAAGAATCCACCTGCAATGCAGGAGACGCAAGGTCAATACCTGGGTGGGGAAGATCCCTTGGAGAAGGAAACCGCAACCCACTCCAGTATTCTTGCCTGGGAAATCCCACAGACAGAGAAGCCTGGCAGGCTATAGATAATGGGGTCACAAAGAGTTGGACACAACTGTGTGACTGAGCACGCAAGCACACATCACACTCTTATCAGCATGATTTCCAAAACGATTTCAGTCCTTCAGTGATAACCCCACCCTCCCCTGATATCTCTACCCTGATCCCCCACATAACCACAGGAAATAGTAAGAGACAAGGAAAGATTACGAGGTTCAGCCTCTTCCTAGCTCAGTGGGCACACTCAGGATGTTCAGCTGCTCTTGGCCTCAGTTTACTCATCAACAATGAGGGAACCTTCATATAAATTTTTAGGGTCATTTTGGGATCAAAAGAAAACACTCTTTGTGACTTACTGCCCAGTATTGTACATAGCTGGTGCTCATCAACTGTCAGGACTATCATTAGAAATCTTTTTCTGAAAATTTTCTCTTTCCAATTTTAATTAGAGGTCTTTTCTTTTCAGTTTCATCAGAGAACATGCCTACCTTCCTTACATAACTTTTTCCTACTCTCCCTTCCCTAAGGCAAGCTACTGGACTGTTATTAATAAAAAAAATTTTTTTTAAAAAGACCATAAATTCCTCCTGTCTCACACACAAAACTTATGGGTGGCAGGAGGCAAACAGCTAGTGAACAAACTCTCAAACTTGCTTTGTTCAGATTTACCCAAGTACAGGTACTGGGGGCGGTATCTCTTCTACTGTGTGTCTGCTACCATCTGTCTGGCTATCCAGAGTGACATGCTCTATTCTGGAGGTAGGGGGTAAAGGGAATTTCAAGTTCCCTTGGATGCTAAAGCAGGTATCTACTTCATGTAGGTAAGGTGAGCTGAGTGAAGTCTCCAGGCACAGGTGAGTGTCAGTCCTGAAAGGTGAGCAGATTCCTGGCAGTTACCCTCTCTGGGGATGCTTTCACCTGACAGAAATGTAAAGGGCTTTAGGCATAGCTCCTCTCCACAGAAATCATTCAGAATTGCTCCCTTAAGGATCTGTGTGTATGATCAGGCCCCATCTATTTCCTGGACACTGCGACTGACCACAGACAGTACTTACTCCACGCAGACACCCTTTCTTCCTTTATCCTCCATGGTCCATGAGGCTTGCAGGCAACATCCTGAGGACCACTTCAGTCTGCCTGCACTTCCCTATCTCTCTGAGCTCTGGTGGATGACAGCTAGGTACTCCAGCACAACTATGCTCCATGATATCTAGGTTGCTATTGTCTGTGCCTGAAGAACTGTAGTGGATATTTGTCTTTTTTTTTGCCTATCCACCATCCAACTCTCATTCTAATATCTGGAATTTTTCCCACCAAGCATAGCCTTCTCTACCTATGGAAACAAAAGGTACCATACAGGCACGTGCAGGTAACTTTGCCATTCCCCCCACCAACAGGTGAAGTCTATGTACTCCTTGTATCTGTGCCTGGCTATGTGACTTGATCTGGCCAATGGTGTATTCACAAATATGACACAAGCAGAGGCTTGAAAAGCACTTGAGCACTGGAACTTATTGCTGTTGGGAACCCTGTGATCACTGTGCAAAGAAGTCTGGGCTACCACCCTTGACATCAAGAGGCCACATGGAAAGACAGTCTGTCCCAGTTTCTCAGCTAAGGGCCCCTATAACTGAGTGAGGAATCCTAGGTCATCAAACTCCCATGAGCTAGTCCAGACTAGGAGAACCACAGCACTAATTCACTGACTTGTGAGACATAAAAAACATGTACTGTTTTAAGCAACAAAGTTTTAGAGTGGTTTCTTATATTGCAATAGGTAAGTAATAAAGTATAGCTCTACAAAGATATAAATGTATCCATTATTTAAGTATATATATATAGTGAGCTTTTGTCCCTTTAGGCTTATTAATATGGTTGTTCATTTTGGTCAGATTTATCAAATTGGTACCAACTAGTTATGGCACGCCACTCGGTACTCTTGCCTGGAAAATCCCATGGATGGAGGAGCCTGGTAGGCTGCAGTTGATGGGGTCATGAAGAGTCGGACATGACTGAGAGAATTCCCTTTCACTTTTCACTTTCATGCACTGGAGAAGGAAATGGCAACCCACTCCAGTGTTCTTGCCTGGAGAATCCCAGGGACAGGGGAGCCTGGTGGGCTGCCGTGTATGTAGTTGCACAGAGTCGGACACGACTGAAGCGACGTAGCAGCAGCAGCAGCTGAATTCTGTAGACAGAAAGTTTAACTGAACATGGAGTATTGAAGAATTTTTTGAAATGTGAGTCCCTGTAGATGGGACATGTACTCTTCACTTCAGCCACATTTTTACCACTTTATAAAGTTCATACCTCCTACAGCCATTTAAATCACCTGCCTGGCTGTATAGACACTTTACTTCTGCCCCCAATTTTGACCATTTGCAGTAATAAGTTATAGGGCACCAAGTATAGAAAACTTGAACTTCCTCTACATTTAGGAATACTTGATTATCAATGATAGAACAAAACAGAGACATGAACTGAAAAGCAGATTAAAGCTGCGGGAAGTAATGAGAAAGCATAAGGACTCAGGAGTAGAACCAACATCTCAGAGACTGCTGGCAATCTAGAAGAGCTCACTCTCCACTCTCCATCTGCCTCTTTTATATGGGCAAGGTTTCCATGGGTCATGGTTTCCCCAGAGAAGAAATAAAAAACAAGACAGTGTGTTGAATCAGTAATCTATTCCCACATAACAAATTACTCTGAAACTTAGTAACTTAAAGCAACAGTAAACATTTATCATTTTTCACAGTTTGTGTGGGTCAAAAATTTGGGAGCATCTCAGCTAGGCAGTTCTGCTTTGAGGTCTCTCATGAGACTGCAGTCATATGTCACTGGGGCTGCAATTATTGAAAGACGTACCTGAGCTGTACCTGTCTCTAGCGTGACTCACTCCATGGCTGGCAAGCTGGCACTGGCTGTTAGCAAGAGGTGACAGTTCTCCACGTGAACTTCTCCACAGGGCTGCTTCAGTGCCCTTACCACAGGATGGCTTCCCTCAGAGTGAGTGATTCAAAAGACCAAGACAGAAGCTTCTCGGTACTTTTTTAGGCCCTAGCTTTGAAAGTCACATATCTTCTGCAATATTTTATTTGTCACATAGGCCAGCACTGATTCAATATGGAAAGGGACAATACAGGGTA
The DNA here is from genome assembly GCA_006410675.1 of Oreotragus oreotragus. Classification (NCBI taxonomy): domain Eukaryota; kingdom Metazoa; phylum Chordata; class Mammalia; order Artiodactyla; family Bovidae; genus Oreotragus; species Oreotragus oreotragus. The sequence goes on along the minus strand of SJYX01008537.1, from coordinate 28,533 downwards.
TAACCACCAGAAAGATGGATCACCGGATGCTACCCTGAAGACTAGTCACCACTAGTGTCTTCAAAAAGCAATAGCCTCAATGAATAGGATCAATTGGGGTGTTCAATAAGTTGCCACCATCTTTTGAACACATATTATATGATACCACTCTACTGACAGAACGTGAAGAGGAACTAAAGAGCCTCTCGATGAGCTGAAAGAGGACAGTGAGAAAGTTGGCTTAAAACTCAGCATTCAAAAAACAAAGATCACAGCATCCAGTCCCATCACTTCATGGCAAATAGATGGGGGGGAAAGTGGCAACAGTGACAGACTTTACTTTCTTGTGCTCAAAAATCACTGTGGATGGTGACTGCAGGCATGAAATTAAAAGATGCTTCCTGCTTGGAAGAAAAGCCATGACCAACCTAGACAGCATAGTATCACTTTGTTGACAAAGGCTCATATAGTCAGAGCTATGGTTTTTCCAATAGTCACATACAGATATGAGAGCTGGACCATGAAGAAGGCTGGATGCCAAAGAAATGATGCTTTTGAATCCTGGCGCTGGAGAAAACTCTTGAGAGTCCCTTGGATAGCAAGGAGATCCAACCAGTCAATCCTAAAGGAAATCAGTCCTGAATATTCATTGGAAGGACTGATGCTGAAGCTGAAGCTCCAATACTTTGGCCACCTGAGGCAAACAGCCAACCCATGGAGAAGATCCTGATGCTGGGAAAGACTGAGGGCAGGAGGAGAAGGGGGACAATACAGGATGAAATGGTTGGATGGCATCACCGACTCAATGAATACAAGTGTAACAAACTCTGGAAGACAGTGAAGGACAGGGAAGCCTGGAGTACTGCAGTTCATGGGATCACAAAGAGTGGGACATGACAGGGATAAAAGAACAATATATAAAAGCATCAATCTAAAATGCTTTATATCTATCATCTCATATGATTCTTCCAAAAACTCTTTGTTACAAATAGGGGAAATGAGTAGCAGAGATGAATGTAACTCATCAAAAGGCCACACAAGAGCTAGTTAATCGCATCTGGTCTCTCTCACTCTAAAGTCCTTTCTCAATCCCAGTGAAGAACAGTTATGTGTGACTGACAAAGACAGTGGTCAGGCTAGTGTGCTGTCTGGAAAGCATTTCCCATGGTGCAGTTTGCCCTGGAGAGGCTTGGAGGGACATCTGACTATCTTCGGATTATTAAGGAACTGCCAAATGAAAGACTAGTACACAACTTCCATTTACTTCTGAGATACAAAACTGAAATCAAGTGGTATTATTAGATGTCTGGCACAAAAATTTAAATTCAATATAGAACTTTAAGGAAAAATTCAAAGAGTTTTGAGGATCAGTTCAACCAGCAGAGCCCAGGGTTCTGTGAAAATAACACCAATCATACAGATCAGGAGTTTTGCAAAGAATCCACATTTCTACAACAAGGTAGGTACCATTCACTGGTGACTTAATAAATTTCCTAGGCAAAGATTTCACGTATTTTTTATTAACTTAATTAGCCTCATTTTCATTAACTTACTGTAGCTTCACCACAGGGTCCAGCACACTGTACTGGACCCTTGTTCTGTCTCCTTTACTCCAAGGTGTGTGACCTTATAAAGCCCCTCTGCCAGGTTAGAAGGCAGTTCTTTCATTTGTACAATAAAAGCACTAATTAGATGTATTTCAAAGCTCTCTTTCAGATCCAATTATTTATTATGTTAATTTACCTTTAAAAAAAATTAAATAGTAACACTTCCTAAATCACTTTCAATTAGACTACCTTTACATGTCAAAGCGAAGAGGAACTAAAGAGCCTCTTGAGGAAAGTCAAAGAGAGAGTGAAAAAGCTGTCTTAAAACTCAACATTCAAAAAACTAACATCATGGCATCCCATCCCATCCCATCACTTCATGGCAAATAGATGGGGAAACAATGGAAACAGTGACAGACTTTATCTTCTTGGGCTCCAAAATCACTGCAGATGGTGACTGAAGCCACGAAATTAAAAGACACTTGCTCCTTGGAAGAAAAGCTAAGACAAACTTAGACAACATATTACAAAGCAAAGACATTACCGACAAAGGTGCTTATAGTCAAAGCTATGGTTTTGCCAGTAGTCATGTATGGGCGTGAGAGTTGGACTAAAAAGAAAGCTCAGCACCGAAGAATTGATGCTTTTGAACTATGGTGTTGGAGAAGACTCTTGAGTGTCCCATGGACAGTAAGGTGATCAAACCAATCAATCTTAAAGGAAATCAGTCCTGAATATTCATTGGAAGACTGATGCTGAGGCTGAAGCTCTAATACTTTGGCCACCTGATGTGAAGAACTGACTCACTGGAAAAGACCCTGATGCTGGGAAAGATTGAGGTCAGGAGGAGAAGGGGATGACAGAGGATGAGATGGCTGGATGGCATCGCTGACTCTAGGGACATGAGTTTGAGCAAGCTCCGGGAGTTGATGATGGACAGGGAAGCCTGGCGTGCTGCAGTCCCTGGGGTTGCAAAGAGTCAGGCACAACTGAGCCACTGACCTGAAGTGATGAAGGAATGCCTTCTCTTCCTGCCTTGGCAGGATCCTGACAACTACTTTGGATCTTTTATAGGTTAGTTATTTACATGTCTTACTTTCCATCAGCCTTTCAGTTCCTTGAGGGCAGAGAACTATAGATAATTCTAAGATACTGCTTCTGTCTAGCATAGCAGGTACTTTAATTAAATTAGTTAAATTTTGTTAAATTGCAAATTAAATTCATATTACAAAAGTCAATACTTTTTATTTTTATTGGCATAGGAAATCAATGGGGAACACCGAAATTTTATTTTCTGATTATTAAAAAAAAAAAAGACCTAGAAAAAAAATTAACTCAGGTCATTTATACTGAAAACACCTATTAACATGATACAATATTTACATATAATTAATTACATATTCCAAATCAAAGTATAAGTGATAACAGCCAACTCTTGATTATCTTTGGCAGTGTGAGAAGGCATGGATTAAAAGCAAATTTGTGGATAAACACTGTCTAATCTAAATCTAATCTAAATCCAACAATAGGGAGTCTTCACATTCTTATCTGAAAATATGAGATAGCACAAGGATATTGTTCAGGAGAAAACTGACAAAAGTTTATTTCATTCATAAAATGAAATACCACACAGCAACTGAACAGAATAACATGTAATAATGCAAAGATAATCTTCTTTTTCTTAGCAGCTGTATTAGAAGACATCCACTCCAAAGAGAGAGACTTGTTTTTCTGTTGGGTGGATATCCTCCTTGGTGGGCATTTGAAAGTGAGGCACCACTAGCATCTAGGACTGAGAAATGCAAATAGAACTGTTCTCCAATAAGTATGATCAATAATTTGCTTGCTAGATAGAAGAGTGGAGGACAAAGGAGGAGAGGGAAAGGAGGAAAGAAGAGGGGAAAAGAAAAACCTAGGTTACCACTGCATGGAGGGAAAAATTTCCAGGGATGGGGAAGCCCCTGGTTGGAGGAGAAACCTGGAGAGACCTGGGACAGCAGACCTGTCTGTTGTGGATATAAGTTCAGTTCAGTCACTCAGTCATGTCCAACTCTTTGTGACCCCATGGACTGCAGCACACCAGGCTTCCCTGTATATTACCAACTCCTGGAGTTGCTCAAACTCATGTCCATTGAGCCAGTGATGCCAACCAACCATCTCATCCTCTGTCGTTCCCTTCTCCTCCTGCCTTCAATCTTTCCTAGCATCAGGGTCTTTTCCAATGAGTCAGTTCTTTGCATCAGGTGGTCAAAGTATTAGCGCTTCAGCCTCAGCATAAGTCTTTCCAATGAATATTCAGGACTGATCTCCTTTAGGATGGACTGGTTTGATCTCCTTGCTGTCTAAGGGACTCTCAAGAGTCTTTTCCAATACCACAGTTCAAAAGTATCAATTCTTCGGCTCTCAGCTTTCTTTGTAGTCCAACTCTCACATTCATACATGGATGGATGGATGGATGGATATGGATATTAACTCCCCTGTAAGATCTTTGACAGAGTCTATAGTACTTACAGTGCTTTTAAGAAAATGTATTATTTGGAGGTGTGGCAGGGAATGTGGGAGGAAGTTGTACATCAATACTGCATAGCAGAAAAAAAATAGAATTATATACAAAATTATTAAACATATGGGTTACATATGCTTAATCTTTCTATTGACATAAAAAGGTATCCAAGGTGTACTTTTTCAAAAACAACTTTGTTTACATACCAAAAAGTGTACTCGTTTTAAGTGGACAAATCAATGAATTTTAGTAAATTTACAAGTTGTGTAATGATCAACATATTTTAGAACACTGCCATCATCGCAGTAATATATGTGGTGCCTATATATAATTAACTCTTACTCTGACCCCCAACCCTAGTCAACCCTTAATCAACTTTCAGTCTCCACTGACTTGACTTTTTGAGCATTTAATACAACTGGAATTCACAACATGTGGTCTTTTGTGTCTGACTTCTTACACTTAGAATGATGCTTTTGAGATTTATCTATGTCATAGCATGTTTCAGAATTCACTCATTTTTACTGCTGAATAATATCCCATTATATAGATATATCACATTTTATCTAGTCTCAAGTATTTGGGTGGCTTCTATTTTTAAGCTATTATGAATAATGCTTCTGTGAGTATTCACAGGCAAGTCTGTGTGTTAACACACCGACATAGACTTTTTTGTGGGGATAGGGAGTCACTCACATAGTTAAGAATCTTCCACCTTCAGAAGAAAGTGCCCTTCTATCAGGGAGCACACTCAGCACAAGGTCTCCTGAAACAATGATAGGAGTAAATCCTTCTTCCTCACTCTTCTTCCCTCTTAACTCCTGAAGGGGTTCCTGGTTGGCCAGATCCATCTGGAAGCCAGAGGGCAAGAAAGGCCATTGATATGATCCAAACAAATCAATCAGTCTTCCAAAACAGAGAGCAGTGTGGGGAAGGGTGAAAAATGGGTATGGAAGAGCAATCAACATATATAATTGGCAAAGCTTTCCTTTTTTAGTGATATGCAAAATAACCATACATCTTTAATGAAGAATTTTAGAGTTGATGATCAATTTGTAAAAATCACTATTAATAATATAGGGTCATACACACATGAAATAAAATCTGGGTATATATACTTCATCTGCGATGAAGGAGTTTAAGAGAAAATTAAGAATTTCTATAATGTTAGGATTTTTTTAACAATGAATATATTCTGTTATAAAGACTTAGCTCATCATGGTTTCTGAATACCAATCCTTGCTCTAGCTTTTTAAATTTCCTTTCATTCCCACTAACTTCACTTTGTCCTTCCAAATATCTTTCCCTAACTGATGCAGAGCTTGCCTTCTGCCTTAGATTTAGGAGGCATTTTTATAAATATGTATCAAATACAGGAAAGATTTAATAAACAACACGATTAATAAATGAAAGTGACTTGAGTTTAATGATCTTATCATTGATCTCACATGTGCCTACCTGACCTCTTAATCAAGATACAAGGAAATCAAATACCACAAGAAAAACACTGATGAACTGGAGAGAAAATGATAAGAAATGGGGGCAGGGGCGAGAAACGATAATTCTAAAGCAGGAAAAAAGGCTAGGATAAAATAAAATGAAATTTTGCTGAAGGAGGTTAGAATTAAACAGTTTGGGGATTTTTTTGCCTCTGAAATGTGTCTATGTATCACTTACATTTGAGTCAAAAAATGATGGACTTCCCTGATGGTCCAGTGGTTGAAAATCCACCTTCCAATGCAAGGGACATGGATTCAACCCCTGCTCAGGGAAGATTCTACAGGGCAACTAAACCTGTGCACCACAGCTACTGGGTCTGAGTGCCACAACCACCAAAGCCCATCTGCCCGTGAGCCCGTACTCAGCAACAGGAGAAGCACTGCAATGAGAAGTCTGGGCACTGCAGCCGGGAGGCCCCTCGCTCATCGCAACTAGAGGAAGCCTGCACACAGCAACAAAGACCAGCGCAGTGAAGATAAAAAGAACAAAATCTTTTCCCATGAGCCAAAAGGAGCTCCAATGATAAACATTTACCATAGCAAGTTCAGTTCAGTTCAGTCGCTCAGTTGTGTCCGACTCTGTGACCCCATGAACTGCAGCACGCCAGACCTCCCTGTCCATCACCAACTCCCGACTTTACCCAAACTCATGTCCATTGAGTCAGTGATGCCATCCAGCCATCTCATCCTCTGTCATCCCCTTCTCCTTCTGCCCTCAATCTTTCCCAGAATCAGGGTCTTTTCAAATGAGTCAGCTCTTTGCATCAGGTGGCAAAAGTATTGGAGTTTCAGCTTCAATATCAGTCTTTCCAATGAACACCCAGGACAGATCTCCTTTAGGATGGACTGGTTGGATCTCCTTGCAGTCCAAGGGATTCTCAAGAGTCTTCTCCAACACCACAGTTCAAAAGCATCGATTCTTTGGTGCTCAGCTTTCTTTATAGTCCAACTCTCACATCACACATGAGCACTGGAAAAACCATAGTCTTGACTAGACAGACCTTTGTTGACAAAGTAATGTCTCTGCTTTTTAATATACTGTCTACCCCAGCAAAGAGAACTGTAAATGTTGAAGTGAAAATGAAAAGAGTAAAATCCTATTCTTGAAAACATTGTTTCCCATAGAATTTTTCAGAATCTCTCCCTCTACCTTTTTTTCTACACTAATCCTTTACCAACATTCAGTTTTATTTATAATATTACAAAATGTCAGGAAACATCCTCTAACATTTCTTGAGATGAAATATGAGCTTATAATATTTTAATAGAATTTAAACTATGACATCTCAGTTATTATTTTCTAATTTTTTTAAATTTCAACTCTACAATTCAGTGACATGATGTACCCAATAATCCTTTATAGAGCAGAATTAACAATTAGGCAACATTTATAACATCATATATATGGGAAAACATATTCCAAGTGCTGAACAACCAAATTTACAAACCAACTTTTGGAACCCAATCTATTCCTATGTTAAGAACTGTCCGTACTGGTTTCAACATATGAACTCATCAACACATTGGTTAGGGTTGTTAGCAAAATAACAAAATTGGCTCATTTAACTATTCCATTTCACTTATTCATTTGTCCATCCTTTCATGCATGCATGCATTCAGCAAATATTTATTGAGCACCTGCTTTAGCAGGGTACTGGGCTAGGAGTGAGATAACAGGGACACAGAATAGAATAATATAATGGGGACACAGAATAGAGTAATACATGGTCCTGCCAGCGGGAAACCTGTTAGTAGAGCAAACAAAGCAACAATCGTAACACATTGTGAAGAAAAAAGGAAGCAAGAAAGGAAGCAAGGAAGAGAGGAAGGAGGGAAAGGAAAAGGGAAGACATTCTAATAAGAGTTGTCAAGGCCTCAGGGAAAAAAAGAAAGTTCAGTGTGGGCAAGGAACTGCAAGGAAGCCAACATTGTGAATTGTGCAGCTGACAACTAGAATAGGCAAGATATAAGGCTGGATCTCTGATGATGAAGGAATCAACAGCGTATTTCAAGGAAGGCAGACCTTATTCAGTCAAGACTATGGTTTTTCCAGTGGTCATGTATGGACGTGAGAGTTGGACTGTGAAGAGAGCTGAGCACCGAAGAATTGATGGTTTTGAACTGTGGTGTTGGAGAAGACTCTTGAGAGTCCCTTGGACTGCTAGGAGATCCAACCAGTCCATCCTAAAGGAGATCAGTCCTGGGTGTTCATTGGAAGGACTGATGTTGAAGCTGAAACTCCAATACTTTGGCCACCTCATGCGAAGAGCTAACTCATTGGAAAAGACTCTGATGCTGGGAGGGGTTGAGGGCAGGAGGAGAAGGGGACGACAGAGGATGAGATGGCTGGATGGTATCACTGACTTGATGGACGTAGGTTTGGGTGAACTTCGGGAGTTTGTGATGTACAGGGAGGCCTGGTGTGCTGCAATTCATGGGGTTGCAAAGAGTCGGACACGACTGAGCGACTGAACTGAACTGAGACCTTACTCTGTTGTTTCATGTTGGCAGAACTTTGATGATGGACTTAAGCCTGCAAACAAAATGTTTAGATTTATACTTTGGTTAGCTCATTCTGGTAACCCTGTAGAACTTGAATCAGCAAACTGCAGCCTGCAAGATATTTGTATGATCTGTGTACTAAGAAGAATTTTTATATTTTTAAGGTTTTAAAAAAGCCAAAGAAGAGTATCTTGTAACACATGAAAATTATATAAAATTCAGATTTCCCCATCTATAAATAAAGTTTTATTGGAACACAGCCACGATCATCTATTGACATAGTGTCAATGACTTCTATTACAAAGCCGAGTTAAAGCAGTTGGAAAAGACCATACAACCTATAAAGCCTATAAGTTACTCTCTGGCCCTTTACAGAGAAGTCTGCTGACCCTTGGTACAGAACATAGATAAAGAAAGGAAGACCAGTTGAAAATGACATGGAGTTGAATTAGGGTAAGCGGTAATGGGGATAAAGAGATAGGGCAATTTCATGACCTCGAGGATCAAATAAGCAAAGCATGTGAATGAAATTAAAGGTCATGTCAGGAACAACCTCGGGTTTCTGTTTTGAACAAGTGGCGGGGGGTGGGGCTGGTATCCCCACCTGAGTTTGAGAATGCATGAGGGATGCTGAAAGGATGAGGTGCCCTTGAAGACATTTCTATGGAGATGTCTTGGAGGCAATCAGATATACATGAGTTAGAAATGTAAGTTGCAATAAACTCTCATCCATCTCACCTCTGAACACCATATACTAAAATCCACAAATCACTTTTCATATACCAAATATGGGTTTTGTTTCCTCAAATGAAGAGTATTTTGAGTAATCATATGGTAACAATACTTACCAGCCAGATATTCAACTGGGTAACAATGTCTCCACTCAACAATGTTTGTGTAATTTTTTTGGCTACTGAGGTTTATTGTATTTGGGGTTAAGTGTTTTTATTAATCCAAAGAAAAGAGGTAGTATGAAAAAGAAAAGTCTGATACTAGTGCTAAAAAAGTCAGAAATTATTGTGTTACAGATAGTCACTCGATCTAAGTTGATGAAAGCATGACCTATTACGAAGAAAAAGCACTATATTAGAGAATATAGGTATATATTTTTGGAAACATCTTCTAATTGATGATAACATCTAAAAGGAGAAGAATGATTAGTTTTATAACCATTTTTGTCAACCCACATCCCAATGCCCTCTACAACATATTTCATTTTTGTGTGTGTAATCATCTGACACGTTTTCAGTAATGCATTATATCTGAGAGTAGGAGACTCCCTGCATTAACATGGGAGCAGAAGCTGAGAAGATACACAATACAAAAGTGAACAAAGAAAGCAAAAGGAGCAAGAAGAAAGGATTGAATCCTGAAGAAACCAATGTTCATTGATAAGCAGAGTAAGAGGAGTGATCAAAGGGAATTAAAGTAAGAAAGTCTAAGATGTGAAGAGAACCAAGTAGAGATATCATGACAGAAGAGAGCTGACACCAAGGGAGTCAAATCCAAGAAGGAATGTTATTACACTTCTCCAAACCTTCCTCTCTCTTTTTGTTAACAGCACCCAAATTTTGCCTTGGGAACCACTCTTTCCCCATTCCTCGTTATGTGATCTGGACTTACTGATCCCATGCATAGCTCCAAAACTGAGCCATGACTGGCTTCAGTCAATCCCCATATCAAAAGCCCTGGCCAGAGGGACTGATTGGTTCAAAGATGGGCAGGAATTCAAGCAGAGACAATGGGATGCAAAGAGATATTTGCTGGGGCTTCTGAGGGGAAAAAAGAAAAAAAAGACATTTTTTCTATGTCTTTTTCTTATAACATTTAATGTGAGAATGTATATCTGGAATTGCTTGCAAATACATCACTGTAAGAGGGGAAAGGCTCGAGGTGAGGTATGGCACTAAAGAGCCAAAGAAGGAAACCAAAACATGGAAGGCAAAGCAAAGACATGGAGACAATCCAGGTCCTTGGTGAACCACCTCAGGCACTGGATTAAGCCTCACCTAAGGCCAGCACTCACTTCAAGATTTTAAATTATGTGCGCCAAGAATTCTCCATTATGTTTAAGCCAGTTGGAGTTGGTTCAACAAGACAAGACAAATAATTCTGGCTAATATAAGGGGTCACTAGTGACCTGAAGCCGGAGAAGGCAATAGCACCCCACTCCAGTACTCTTGCCTGGAAAATCCCATGGATGGAGGAGCCTGGTAGGCTGCAGTCGATGGGGTCGCACAGAGTCAGACACGACTGAGCGACTTCTCTTTCACTTTTCACTTTCATGCACTGGAGAAGGAAATGGCAACCCACGCCAGTTTTCTTGCCTGGAGAATCTCAGGGACAGGGGAGCCTGGTGGGCTGCCGTCTATGGGGTCGCACAGAGTCGGACACGACTGAAGCGACTTAGCAGCAGCAGCAGCAGCAGCAGCA
>SJYX01008537.1:0-10291 GCA_006410675.1 Oreotragus oreotragus | reverse complement strand
AAAAAGATTTTTTAATAAAAAATAACAATTGTTGGGGAGGATGTGGAAAAATGAAAACCCTGGTACAACACTATGGAAAATAGTATTGAAATGCCTCAAAAAATTAAATACAGAAATACTATATGATCCAGTAACTCCATTTCTGGGTATTTGTACGCAATAGTTGAAGTCAGGGTCTCAGAGAGACATCTGTACACACATGTTCATAGCAGCACTATCCATAATAGTCAAAAGGTGGAAACAGCCCAAGTATCCATCCACGGATGAATGGATAAACAAAATGAGGTAGATACATACAATAGACTATCACTCAGCCTTAAAAATAAAGGAAGTTCGAACACATAGTACAACCTGGATGAACCTTGAGAACATTATGCAAGTGTAATTAATAAGTCAGTCACACACACAACACACACAGATACTGTATGTTTTCACTTACATGGGTACCTAGAGTAGTCAAATTCATTGAGACAGAAAGTAGAATGATGGTTGTTGGTTGTTAAGTGGGAGGGAGAATGGGGAGTTGTTAATCAATGAGTATAGGGTTTTAGTTTTGCAAAATGAAAAGCGTTCTGGGTATTGGTTGCATAACAGTGTGAATGTATCTAACACTCCTGAACTATACACTTAATGGTTAATATGGTAAAGTTTATGTTCTGTGAATTTACACTTAAAAATAAATTTACCCAGCAATCTCACCCCTAGATATCTACCCATGAGAAATGAAAGCATACATCCACAGAAAGATCCATATGTGAATGTCCTTAGCAACATTATTCATAATAGTCAGAAAGCGAAAACAACCCAAATATCCACCAACAGATAAATGGATACATAAAATATGGTACATCCATACAATGGAGTATCATTAAATATAGAAAGAATTAAATACTGATATTCACTACAAGGATGAATATTAAAAATATTTTGCTAAGAAGAAGTCAGACACAAAAGACCAAATATTATATGATTCCATTTGCATAAAATGCCCAGAAGAGACAAATCCACAGAGACTAAAAGTGGATCAATGGTTGCCTGAGACTGGGAGTAAGAACAAGGAGTAACTGTAAAATCACAGGAGTAATTTTTTTGAAATGACAAAAATGTTCTAAAAGCTGGTTTATGGTCACAGTTGCACAATTCTATTAAGTCACTGGATTCCATGTTCCCAAGCATGGTGTTGAGTTGTACATGAGATTACACCTCAATTTAAAAAATTAAGCATAAAAACAAATAACAAGGGTCATTGACTTGCTTTATTCATGAGCATGCTTCCATCTCTTTTCTAGCCCAGTGGCTGAATTTTAAGAGTGTCTTCTAATGGGCGCCTTCATTTCAGAACCATACTTGCTACTCATCACACCTTTGATCATCAAATCTGTTCATGTATTCCATAAGCAAATATTTACTGAGGCACTGTCCTGGGTACTTAGGGCAAAAAAAGGCACTGTACTGATAACTTGCAGTCTCAGGGCTGAGAGTTACAGACACAAAAGTGGGCAAAATAAGACAGTGTGATATGTTCTACAAGAAGGGAACATATAGGTGTGACAGAGCATACAGGTACCTCACCTTAATTTTAATATCAGGGGGATCCTGAAGAAACTCTGAAGTGAGGTCTGAAAAGCAAGTATGGAAACAAAGAGGAACCAGGGAAGAGGAACAGTTTTCCATGCAGAGAGAACAAACAGCAGATGCAAAGGCCTAGAGGCAAGAGAAATGAAACATTTGGAGAAGTGATGCTCCTCCATCATTGCATGAGAGGTGAAGAGTACGAAAAGAAATTCAGGGGAAGTAAACAGGGGTCAGATCATAAAGAGCCTCACAGGTACATCGAGGATTTGGGGCTTTATCCTAAGTGGGAGAGGAAGGCAACAAAGTGTTTTCAGCAAGTGAAAAGCATGATCAAATTTGGAGTTCGTTGGAGATAAAATGGGGAGGAATCAAAACTAGAAGCCAGAAGTTCCATTAGGAGTCTGTTATAGATTGATGGTGGGCTGGACCTGAGAAGAGGCAGAAGCTGCCATGACAAAAATATCTGCCTGCATGGGAGGAGGCTTATGAATGGCCATGCGTTCTGCCCATTCATGGGTAGGCCTTGGAATAAAGCACAAGGTCCTCCTGCAGCTAACCACACTACGACTCTTATCCTAGGCCCCTGTCCTCCAACTGTTTCCTTCGACTCAAACACTCTCCTGAGCCTTTGTAATTCCTATGCATTCTTGATTTCTCAGTCTAGAAGCCCTTCCTTCAAGAAGCCATCTCTGACAACCCCTGACAGCCACATTCTAGGCTAGAAGCCACTCCTATATGCTCCTTTGAAACATGTGCTAATTCTCTGTGCTGTGCTGTGCTTAGCCACTCAGTTGTGTCTGACTCTTTATGACCCCAAGGATTGTAGCCTGACATGCTCCTCTGCCATGGGGATTCTCCAGGCAAGAATACTGGAGTGGGCTGTCATGGCCTCCTCCAGGGGATTTTTCCAACCCAGGGATCAAACCCAGGTCTCCTGCATGGCAGGCAGATTCTTTACCATCTGAGCCACTGGGGAAGCCACAGCATTATATCCTTCTGCAAGTGCAAATGCCCAAATATTGATCTGCTTTATCACTAAATGTGTGCTATCCAGTAGAACTTTCCATGATAATGGCAATATTTTATATCTGTGCTGTCCAGGATAGTAGCCATCAATTACATGTAAGCATTTGAAATGTGGCTAGTGTGACTAAGGAACAGAACCTTTAATTTTATTTAATGATATTACTTTACATTTAGATTTACAGAGCCACATGTGGTTATCATATTGGACAGCACAGCACTACACATTATAATCCGTAAACACAGGCACTGTATCTTTTCACTGCTGAAACTCTGAGTATAAAAAAGCATGGGGTAGGGATTTTCCTGGTGGTTGTGTACTTAAGAATCCACCTTTCAATGCAGGGGACACAGGTTCGATCCCTGGTCAGAGAAATAACATCCCTCATGCCACAGAGCAACTAAGCCCGCACACTGAACCTACTGAGCCCAAGCACTCTAGAGCCCGCCCAACACAACTGGAGGGCCCACGTGCCACAACTACTGAAGCCCACGTGTTCTGGAGCTCGTGTACCATGACTACTGAGCTCGAGAGCCACAACTAGTGAGTCTGTGTGCCTCAACGTTAACATCCCAAATAAGCAACGAAGATCCCGCAGCAAAAATCCCAATGCACCTGAATAAATAAATAAATATTTTTTTAAAAAAAGCATGAGGTACATAATAGGAACTTGATAAATACACAAATAGTTATATAATGAATAAGTTATACAGACAGGCTCAGAGTTCCATAATTTCATTCATTCATTCATTCAACAAACACTTATCAAGCACCTATAATGTTCCCAGTACTGTTCTAGATACCAGGGTCATAGATCAAGTACACTACTTTTATGGCACTTGCACTTTAATGGGAAGACAGAAAATAAACATTAAGCAAAACAAAATTAAACAATTTCAGAGAGAGAGGTGCTAAGAAAAAAATAATAAAGCAAAATAAAGAGAGAGAGAATAATGGAGACAGCATGTGCTGGCTTTAAAGATGCTTATTTCACTAATAGTATTTGCCAGAGCCTCTGCTGCCCCGGCATTCTAACACATATCAAACAAAACTCATGATGAAAGTTAATGGAACAAACTTTAACAGAAAGTAAGATAATTGCTCAGAAATAAATTCTGCTCTCTGATCGTCTTGTCATAAAAGCTTTCAAGAAAGCATTTGTGTGGATGAAGGCAGTGGCAAAAATGACCCATATTCTGTTTCAGAGCTATTAACGTGTCAAATGGTTAGCCTCAGCAGGCAGAGAATTTCTGCAAACTTTGGGGGAAACATCTTCTGAATTACTGTGTCACAACATGTGTCAGAACCAGCAGCCAATCAAAATCTCTACCTGCAGCATGTATCTTCTGCTTTGTAATTTTATTGAGCATCTCCCTAAGCATGAGGGACAGAAACCCACATTAAAAGAGAGAGAAAGAGAAACAACTTGAGCAGAGCATGTCACACCATCTTCTTTCTTTTGGTTTTCATTTAACTTCTGAATGTTGTCAAAAAATCTCCAAGAATGCTGTTGTTGTTCAGTTGCCCCAACATGTCCAGTTCATTGTGACCCCATGGACTGCAGCACACCAGGCCTCCATGTCCCTCACCATCTCCTGGAGTTTGCCCAAGTTCATGTTCATTGCATCAGTGATGCCATCCAGCCATCTCATCCTCTGATGCCCTCTTCTCCTTCTGTCCTCAATCTTTGCCAGAATCAGGGACTTTTCCAATGAGTTCACATCAGATGACCAAAATACTGGAGCTTCAGCTTCAGCATCAGTCCTTCCAGTGAATATTCAGGGTTGATCCCACTTAAAATTGACTGGTTTGATCTCTTGTGTCCAAGGGACTTTTAGGAGTCTTCTCCAGCACCACAGTTTGAAGGCACCAATTCTTTGGTGTTCTGCCTTCTTTACAGTCCAGCTCTCACAACTGTATGTGACCACTGGGAAGACAACACCCTTGACTGTACAGACCTTTATTGACAGAGTAATGTCTCTGCTTTGCAACACACCATCTAGGTTTGTCATCGCTTTTCTGCCAAGAAACAATCATCTTCTGACTTCATGGCTGCAGTCACCATCCGCCATGATTTTGGAGCGCAAGAAGAGGACATACATCTGTCACTGTTTCTACCTTTTCCCCTTCTATTTGCCATGCAGTATTTGGGGCCAGATGCCATGATTTTAGGTTTTTGTTTTTTTTTTTAATATTTAGTCTTAAGCTATATCCTTTCCTAAAGCCAACATTATTTCATAATTCAGTATCTTGCATAAAATTAAACTTCCCTAAGCTACTGCAGCATCTAATCCATGGGATTACAAATCATGTAGCTGGGAAAGATGTTAGAATATAATGTGCACTTCATATGCTAGAAAAAANACAGGTTCGATCCCTGGTCAGAGAAATAACATCCCTCATGCCACAGAGCAACTAAGCCCGCACACTGAACCTACTGAGCCCAAGCACTCTAGAGCCCGCCCGACACAACTGGAGGGCCCACGTGCCACAACTACTGAAGCCCACGTGTTCTGGAGCTCGTGTACCATGACTACTGAGCTCGAGAGCCACAACTAGTGAGTCTGTGTGCCTCAACGTTAACATCCCAAATAAGCAACGAAGATCCCGCAGCAAAAATCCCAATGCACCTGAATAAATAAATAAATATTTTTTTAAAAAAAAGCATGAGGTACATAATAGGAACTTGATAAATACACAAATAGTTATGTAATGAATAAGTAATACAGACAGGCTCAGAGTTCCATAATTTCATTCATTCATTCATTCATTCAACAAACACTTATCAAGCACCTATAATGTTCCCAGTACTGTTCTAGATACCAGGGTCATAGATCAAGTACACTACTTTTATGGCACTTGCACTTTAATGGGAAGACAGAAAATAAACATTAAGCAAAACAAAATTAAACAATTTCAGAGAGAGAGGTGCTAAGAAAAAAATAATAAAGCAAAATAAAGAGAGAGAGAATAATGGAGACAGCATGTGCTGGCTTTAAAGATGCTTATTTCACTAATAGTATTTGCCAGAGCCTCTGCTGCCCCGGCATTCTAACACATATCAAACAAAACTCATGATGAAAGTTAATGGAACAAACTTTAACAGAAAGTAAGATAATTGCTCAGAAATAAATTCTGCTCTCTGATCGTCTTGTCATAAAAGCTTTCAAGTAAGCATTTGTGTGGATGAAGGCAGTGGCAAAAATGACCCATATTCTGTTTCAGAGCTATTAACGTGTCAAATGGTTAGCCTCAGCAGGCAGAGAATTTCTGCAAACTTTGGGGGAAACATCTTCTGAATTACTGTGTCACAACATGTGTCAGAACCAGCAGCCAATCAAAATCTCTACCTGCAGCATGTATCTTCTGCTTTGTAATTTTATTGAGCATCTCCCTAAGCATGAGGGACAGAAACCCACATTAAAAGAGAGAGAAAGAGAAACAACTTGAGCAGAGCATGTCACACCATCTTCTTTCTTTTGGTTTTCATTTAACTTCTGAATGTTGTCAAAAAATCTCCAAGAATGCTGTTGTTGTTCAGTTGCCCCAACATGTCCAGTTCATTGTGACCCCATGGACTGCAGCACACCAGGCCTCCATGTCCCTCACCATCTCCTGGAGTTTGCCCAAGTTCATGTTCATTGCATCAGTGATGCCATCCAGCCATCTCATCCTCTGATGCCCTCTTCTCCTTCTGTCCTCAATCTTTGCCAGAATCAGGGACTTTTCCAATGAGTTCACATCAGATGACCAAAATACTGGAGCTTCAGCTTCAGCATCAGTCCTTCCAGTGAATATTCAGGGTTGATCCCACTTAAAATTGACTGGTTTGATCTCTTGTGTCCAAGGGACTTTTAGGAGTCTTCTCCAGCACCACAGTTTGAAGGCATCAATTCTTTGGTGTTCTGCCTTCTTTACAGTCCAGCTCTCACAA
Organism: Oreotragus oreotragus; assembly: GCA_006410675.1. NCBI lineage: Eukaryota > Metazoa > Chordata > Mammalia > Artiodactyla > Bovidae > Oreotragus > Oreotragus oreotragus. The sequence goes on along the minus strand of SJYX01008537.1, from coordinate 3,758 downwards.
CTGTACGTGACCACTGGGAAGACAACACCCTTGACTGTACGAACCTTTATTGACAGAGTAATGTCTCTGCTTTGCAACACACCATCTAGGTTTGTCATCGCTTTTCTGCCAAGAAACAATCATCTTCTGACTTCATGGCTTCAGTCACCATCCGCCATGATTTTGGAGCGCAAGAAGAGGACATACATCTGTCACTGTTTCTACCTTTTCCCCTTCTATTTGCCATGCAGTATTTGGGGCCAGATGCCATGATTTTAGGTTTTTTTTTTTTTTTTTAATATTTAGTCTTAAGCTATATCCTTTCCTAAAGCCAACATTATTTCATAATTCAGTATCTTGCATAAAATTAAACTTCCCTAAGCTACTGCAGCATCTAATCCATGGGATTACAAATCATGTAGCTGGGAAAGATGTTAGAATATAATGTGCACTTCATATGCTAGAAAAAAATGATAAGGCTAATCAACAGCATGTGTGACTTGTTAATCACTTACCCAAGAGGAAGCTCCCCAACAAGATCATCTGGACTTTAAAAGCATCTTCCCAGTCTTCCCTGGTGGTCCAGTGGTTAAGAATCTGTCTGCCAATGCAGGGGACATGGTTCGATCCCAGGGCCAGGAAGATCCCACATTCCTCAGGGCAACCAAGGCCATGTACCACGACTACGGAAGCCCTCACATCCTAGAGCTATGCTCCGCAACAAGAGACGCCACGGTAATGAGAAGCCCACACACCACAGCTAGAGAGTAGCTCCCGCTCACTGCAACTAGAGAAGGCCCTCAGGCTGCAACGAGGACCGAGCAAAACCAAAAATAAATATTTTTTAAAAAAGAAAATTTCCAAAAAACCCTGCTCTCTTCTCCTGGTTGTGAAACAGGGCAGGACAGCACTCTATAGTTTTTAAAGCCCTGTATAAATGGTCATTAGGAAAAAAAAAATGATGACTTTTGCTCTCATAGCACAGTCACAATGTTGGCTTACCCAGTGCACAGCTAAACCAATATTAAAATGTTGAGAAAAGAGATTAAAAATGTGACCTCATGCAAACAGAGGCAAAACTTCACTGAGGTAACCTCCAGACTCCTTGTTGGAAGAGAGGATTAATATACAAGCAAACATACCTATATGCAAACCTTCCCACCTCACCTCTGAAATTCTAGAACTGATCTAAACTTTTGCATGCACAGTCATTGATCATATGCTTGTCAGTGAAGGGGCAGGGAAGACATGCATGTGTATGCATGCATGTGTATATGTGCACATACAAATAAATTGGCGTGCATATATTATACATACACTCACTTTCAGGTAAGAAGGGAGTACACTCCTTTTGTTAAGTATATGACAAGCTTTTGTGGAGGTGGAGATATCAGTTATTATTTATGATGAAAAAAAGTATGTTTGGTTTTATTACCATTCAGTTAAGAAAAGATTCCTGGATTTTCCAGTGTTCTGCTTTCTTCTTCCAAACATCCAAAACCCTGAAGCTTCACCATAATGCCATTGCCTGAGTCGATCACATGGAATCATCTTTCTACGATTCAATTTTGATGCACTAAATGTTCTCATCATCAGCATCCATTTTCAACACCTACTGAAAGCTCTAGACTCTGAAAANTCCTGGATTTTCCAGTGTTCTGCTTTCTTCTTCCAAACATCCAAAACCCTGAAGCTTCACCATAATGCCATTGCCTGAGTCGATCACATGGAATCATCTTTCTACGATTCAATTTTGATGCACTAAATGTTCTCATCATCAGCATCCATTTTCAACACCTACTGAAAGCTCTAGACTCTGAAAACATGTCTGCATAATTGTATTACTTCAAAGTTTCCTCATGATATTATGTTACTACAAAGTCATGTTCCAGCTCTCAATGTTTGTTTTCTTCAATAGTACAACGATATTTAGTTGGCATTTGCCTGCCTTTAAAAGAAAGATGAACTCAGTTGTTTTCAAAATCCCCCTTCCTTAAAACAGTTCTACAATATAAGGATATACACAGGAGAATTTAAAAATCAAAAATAAGATTCTAATGCAATTCTAAAATCAAATGTAATTCTCATTTTGACACTGGACTCTATGTTGTTTAGTATGATGATGGTCCCATTGCAGCCTTCCTAATGTTTAAGAAAATCATGCCACATAAATTCTTTACATATGCTCAGAGAAGATTGTTTTTTTGTAAAACCCTGATTTTTCCTTCTATTTAAATAGACAGATGCCAGGGAAGTTTTTCTCCCTTAGTTCTAAATTAATTCCATGCAAGGAGAAAATGTGAGTTGAACGGGCAAAAAACATTAGACTTAGAGAACCCCATCAGGGTTCTGAAGGAAGACTAGAGAGAGCCAAGTTCAACTGCCACATACAAATTCACTGTGATACATGCCTGGTTGTTCTTTGTTTTCAGTCCCATCCCAATTATTTCTGAGGTTTCTAGTACACATCCAGTCCAAGGCAGTCTAGGACTTAGGTTTCAAGACTCCTCATATGTTCCTGGTAAGTTTATTCTCACTATAGCTATGGATCTGTACATACTCATTCTCTATCTGATGAGCAGGATACGGGGGAGGGGGTTGTCACAACAAAAAGATGAAGCAGACAAAGAATGTCACATGCATTGTATTAAAAATCAAAACTCCTCCTCTCTTGAATAGCAAATCGGAATCAATCTGATTTGCACACCACCATAAGAGAATGGAGATCTCAGTACATTAAAGGGTGAACATTCAAAGGGGAACAGAGCCACACCAAGGGGACTGCTGCTGCCAAGAGCCGAGGCACTGGAAAATGTGTTAGCGAAGCAAACAAAGGAGGGTAATGTTTCCCAAGTTTACTCCAGTTTGCTTTTGTCCACCTGTTCTGTGATCTCTCCCACTCCCAAGGAACAATAAAGAGGGTCTGGAAATGTGAAGCAGGGCACCAGAGTGACTGGTTCATGAGCACAAAAGTGGTTAACCCAAGAAGCCAAAGAGAACTTTCATGCTTCAGAAAAATTGTGCAGGGAAACACACAGAGCATAGACGTGACTCATTCACTTGGCTCAGACCTTGATACCTGTTTGTAAGCCATTAGACATAAAAGCATTGTGGCAGTAAAAAAATTATTTAGCCTTCTCCCCCCACAAGACAACTATCAATATAGGGCCTCTTACCCTAAACACGGACAGGCAAGTTACTCCTTCCAAAAGAGGGGCAACACAGGCACAAATTTCTAAGACGGAAAAACTGCAAGTGTCTGCACCCACGTAACGGTGCTGAGTCTGGACTGTCCTTGTATATGAAAGTAGCACCATCTCTAAAGAGACCAAGAAATGTCATTTCTTGACACTAGTTGACATTTCTTGGTTCTCAGGGAGGCCACTTGCAGTTATCCTCAACCCCTACATTTTTTTCTTTGGAAGACATGACTTCCTTATATATCTTAGAGTGTTACCCTCAAAAAGGTAAAGCTAATATAATTTAATTTACTTGTCATATAGCCTGAGCCAGGGTACTCTATCTGTGGTCTTAATAAGTAACTCTACAACAAAGAATCAAGAGCAAACTCCTCATTTTCTGGTCACTTTCAGTTGGCATCCCAAATCACAATTCAAACAAAATTAAAATAAACACAGGGATTTCTGTGGAATTAAATCTTGCAGCAGCATGAAATAGTATTTAATAAAACAACCAACAGACAATAATGGCCTCTCTAAAATTAAAGCAAGATGAGGGCTTACAAACATATGGGACTTATTCAGCATCTGTTATGAGAC
>SJYX01008536.1:148665-172484 GCA_006410675.1 Oreotragus oreotragus | reverse complement strand
GGTAAGAATGCTCGAGGTACTTGCCAGGGAGCATGCTTTTTTTGATGAGCCCCCATAGATGTTTCTCTGGTTATAAGACTAGCCGGACTGACCCTTGCAGTTATTATTATGATTGCAGAACACAACCATCAAGGAGCTTTGAAAAATAAGATTTATTACTCAGAAATCCTGCAGTATATATAGCACACCCAAGAGTAACACAGCAAGGTTGTGAGTAGAGAAAGAGGAAGTATGGACCGGGGCTCTCTATTGGGGCCTGTATGTGGAGTGCTTAAGATTTCATGGGTTCATGCTTTACCTGATGAGTCTGATGAGTTTCAAACCTAAAAGCAAGAATTTAGGGCATGGGAAGGGACAAACAGGGTCCTTTCCTAAAAGGGAATCTTCATGACTTGGGAGTGACATAGTTTCTTACCTAGTTGTTTTCCTAGCAGTTTTGTCATACAGCTGGCAGTATGTTTATTTGAGATGGATGTCTGTGAAGTGGATACCTTGGCAATCTAAAGCTTAGAACCAGACATGACAATAAGTTACCTAGAAAAAGAAAATTCACAGAAACAGAAGGCAGAATAGAGGTGGGGGTCAGCAGAGGAATGAGGAGTTTTCCTTTAATTGGAAGAAACTTTATGTTTGATGTGATGAGGAATTTCTAGAAATGGATAAACATAATGGTAACACATTTTAGGCTATGGTTTTTCCAGTGGTCATGTATGAATGTGAGAGTTGGACTGTGAAGAAAGCTGAGGGCCGAATAATTGATGCTTTTGAACTGTGGTGTTGGAGAAGACACTTGAGAGTCCCTTGGACTGCAAGGAGATACAACCAGTCCATTCTGAAGGAGATCAGCCCTGGGATTTCTTTGGAGGGAATGATGCTGAAGCTGAAACTCCAGTACTTTGGCCACCTCATGTGAAGACTTGACTCATTGGAAGACTCTGATGCTGGGAGGGATTGGGGCAGGAGGACAAGGAGACGACAGAGGATGAGATGGCTGGATGGCATCACTGACTCGATGGACATGAGTCTGAGTGAACTCTGGGAGTTGGTGATGGACAGGGAGGCCTGGCATGCTGCGATTCATGGGGTCGCAGAGTCAGACACGACTGAGCGACTGAACTGAACTGAATTGAACACATTGTGAATGTAATTTATGCCACTTAATGCACACCTACAAAAGGCTAAAATGGTAAATTTTATGTAATACAAATTTTACTACAATAAAAAATATCTTTTCAAAGTCAAGTAGTGATTTGATTAATCTTATCCAAAGTACTTTGCTATTATCCTTTGTCATGTATTATTTTTATATTGATTATCTTCCAGTTTTAAACTCTTTTGAACTCCGATTCTGATTGTCCCTTGTAGCATCTGTACTACAATCTATTATGCTGTTGATAGCTTTTTTCCCTCATGGAAATAATTATTCTTCAACATGATTTTAATTGCCACATAGTCTTCAGTTATATAGACATAGCATAATATACTTCTTTCTTCAATTATTAACATTATACTTAATGTTACACTGAATATTCTTAGTTCAGGATTTTTTCAGCATATCTAGACACAGGAGATATGGGTTTGATCCCTGGGTCCAGAAGATATCATGGAGGAGGAAATGACAACCCATTCTAGAAATTCTTGCCTGAAAAATCCCATGGACAGAAGAAATTGGAGGACTATAGTCGACAGGAAAGCAAAGAGTTGGACACACCTGAGCAATGGACCACACATACAATTATTTCCCTGGTATAATTTTAAATGAATTTCAACCTTTAGAGTTGAAAATTACATCCATATATAAATATCATCTATCATATAAGGAAAAGAGAGAGCTACAGAAAAGTTGGCTAATTTATACAAAGCAGTTCATGGAAGTAAAAATATCCATTTACTATTAACAAAACTAAGAAAGGCCTATATGCCTCTTATTTCTGAAAAAACTGAAAATATTTTCATGTTTTTCTAGACACTGGTACTTAAAATTTTTTAATTGCCTTTCTCTGTGCCTTATCCATTCTCCTATTAAAAATCTGGCCTTTTAGAAACTGATTTGCAAAATTATCTTAGAATATACATTGTGTATTTTGCAGAAAAGATTTAAGACATCAGTTTAAGACTGCCATTCTTGGAAAGATCTTTTTGCATGGTAGGATTGGCTGGCATCTGAGAACTGCTATTTTGGGAGTGTTCTCATCATTCCCTAATTAATGAGAATGTCTTACTGCACTTAAAGTATTTGAACAAGCAATACGATTTATGCTAGGCATCCTCTTTCCTTGGAGTTGGAACTTGGATACATATTAGGTAAAGGTTACCTCCAGGATCAGCACCAATAAAATCCTTGGGAACTTGGTTCTCCAAGGTTCCAAGACAGACAATATTTCACATATGTTGTTACAATTTGATTCTGTTTGGAATTGAACAGGTCCTCTGTGACTTCACTAGAAGATGAATATTGAAAGCTTGCACTGGTTTCCTCTGGCCTTCACTCCTGCACCTTTCCCTTTACCCCGTGAATTCTGTAATTTCTTGGTAATGAACTGAGCCATAAGTGTGATTTTTTGTCGAGTCCTGTGAGTCATCCCAGAGAATCACCTAGCCTAGGGGAAGACCAGGGGACCCCAACATGTGTTAATCTTTGGAATTAATGTATATATTATTTCCAAGATTTACTTTCATCTTTTTGTATTCTTTATAGTATGTTTTGATTTGAAGGAGGTTGGGTGTGTGCAAATAAAAATTTAGTCCCCAGATTCATCCTTCCCCAAACACTTCCTGCTGAAGTTCTTACTCCTAGCTTCATATGCACCATGATTTCATTCTTCTCTGCTTATGTGGTAATCCTGGTAAAATTTCAATGTTAGGCTGAAACAAAATTATTAATAGGGATGCTTTGTTAAACAGTTTCTGCTCTTTTACCTACGTTTCTAAGCATTATGTGTTTTTTGGTCTCTGAACCTGTGAAGAAAGCAAATTCTTAAAGTCACTCTGGCATGAAGTATTTGTCAAGATCAGATACTGACTGTGAGTTCCATCTTCAGTCCATGTACCTTTTATATGATGTGAATTTCTCCTAGCTCCTTGAAATATATTATTACTTTTACTTTTACAATGTTATGATTTTTCATCTTTCCTAGTTTTTATAAGCTTTTTAAATGAGGGGTAGAAAAAAGTAAAGCATGGGCTACAAGCCAGACATGGATTTTATACAAAAAAATATTTTAATGTATTTCTCAGGAGTTATTTTTTCCATGCAAAATCTTTAACAGAAATCTTTAGCAGAGAATGTAAGTTCTATATTGTAACCCTGTTAATACAGATTTGTTCATATATTTTAGAGGAAAAAAGATATAGAGAGGGCTTTGGGAAGATAATTTCACCTTCTTTTTAAAAAGTGACTCACGAGTACAGCATATAATGTAACTCATAAAGGCAGGAAAAAATTATTCAAGTTAATTAGAAGTAAAAATGGCTTTTATATTGTTTTATATAATTCTGCTTCTGCAGAGTAAAGTTAAATATCTTTATAAAATTAAGCCTTTTAGTACAAGCTGCCAACTATGCAAATAATTTTGTCATTTTTAGAACATGCAGAAAAAGAACACAATTTGTTGTATTAAGTGGACAAGCGATGACTTCAGGATTGACAAGTGATGGTCATATCAGGAAAAATAGACTCCAATGTTCCAGGAAATGAACAAACTCAACAAAGGAATAAAAACTATATGAAAGAAGCACTTAAAGAGACATATTTGTGCATCAATTATAACAAGAGATAAAATGCCCCAAAAAAGTAACCCAGGAGACAGACCATATTGACATATGTCTGAATCTGATTTTTAAACAAAGATAAGAAAGATCTGCAAGTCTGTTTCATGACTTTTCTGTTTGAGTTCTAAATTTTGACATATTTTTGGTTGTGAAAGGTTGTATATTAAAGTTATATGTTAAACAATTATGCATAGGCTGTTTATTTTCCAACTGTTTTGTCAGGTATATCTTCCTGTTCATCTTCAAATGTCTTTGAAATTTTAGCTCATTATAAATTCTTGCTTCACATTTGTTATTTCCAGCCTGATGGAATATGGAACTCAGCAAATCCCCTCACCAAAAAAATTACTCTTAAAGTAGGATGAAACTGTCAGAAACATCATTTTCAGCACTGTAAACTGACCAAAGGCATACACCCAACTAAGCAGAATCTATTCATGAAAACTACTGAACTTCAAATTTTAAGTGTGAGTCCCTGTATCGTTGCATAGAGTTGATCACATCTGTTTCCCAGCAGGCCTGTCTGTGGTTTTCAACCGGGATATGGCAGACTGAAATCAGTCCTTTGATGCCACTACTGTGGGAAACTCACTTAACTTGGAACATTGCCAATTACAGCTGGCATCTACATGGCAAGCAGCCAGGGTCTCCTCTGCAAACCAACAGCTTGCATGAGGGAGAGGTTCTGTTTCATGCAAGCAGTGGCCCAGAACATTCAATCAGTTCAGTTGCTCAGTTGTGTCTGACTTTGCGACCCCATGGACTGCAGCACAGCAGACTTCCCTGTCCATCACCAACACCCAGAGCTTGCTGTAACTCATGTCCATCAAGTCAGTGATGCCATCCCCAACCATCTCACCCTCTGTCATCCCCTGCTTCTCCCACCTTCAGTCTTTCCCAGCATCAGGGTCTATTCAAATAAGTCAGCTCTTCGCATCAGGTGGCCAAAGTATTGGAGCTTCAGCTTCAACATCAGTCCTTCCAATGAATATTTTGGACAGATTTTCCGTATGGTTGACTGGTTTGATCTCCTTTCAGTCCAAGAGACTCTCAAGAGTCTTCTCCAAATCCACAGGTCAAAAGCATCAGTTCTTGGGTGCTTAGCTTTCTTTATGATCCAACTCACACATCCACACATGACTACTGGAAAAACCATAGCATTGACTACTTTGTCAACAAAGTAATATCTTTACTTTTTTACATGCTGTCTAAATTTGTCATAACTTTTCTTTCAAGGAGCAAGTGTCTTTAAATTTCATGGCTGCAGTCACCATCTGGAGTGATTTTGGAGCCCAAGAAAATAAAGTCTGTCCCTGTTTCCCCAACTATTTGCTGTGAAGTGATGGAACTGTATGCCATGCTCTTAGTTTTCTGAATGTTGAGTTATAAACCAGAACATTAGCTGAGAATTTAATGGGAAGTTTTATTTACTTATTTATGGCCTCCTCCAACAGCCTGGGGGATCTTAGTTTCCCAACCAGGGACTGAACCAAGGTGACAGCTGTGAAAGCAGAGAGTCCTAACTACTGGGTCACCAGGGAATTCACCAGGAAGTTTTAGAAGGTGAGACAGTCACTGAGGGCCTGATAAGCTATGCATACATCCTAGTAGACCAGAGGCTTGCATAAGCACAGTAGAGAGCACAGAGAACCTAAGCCATACAATCACTCTTTGGCCAGCAAAATCTGAATGTTGACGTTTACAAACAAGAAGCAGAGTCTAATGGAAAGTAAGAGCTGAGAGTGGTTTCAAAATAGCTGTGTTTATACCCAAGTGAGCTTGGTGTAGAAGCCTTTTGATGTGAGAGATGGACTGTGAAGAAGGTTGAGCACCAAAGAATTGATGCATTTGAACTGTGGTGCTGGAGAAGACTCTTGAGAGTCCCTTGGACTGCAAGGAGATCCAACCAGTCCATTCTGAAGGAGATCAGCCTTGGGATTTCTTTGGAAGGAATGATGCTAAAGCTGAAACTCCAGTACTTTGGTCACCTCATGCAAAGAGTTGACTCATTGGAAAAGATTCTGATGCTGGGAGGGATTGGGAGCAGGAGGAGAAGGGGACGACCGAGGATGAGATGGCTGGATGGCATCACTGACTTGATGGACGTGAGTCTGAGTGAACTCCGGGAGTTCGTGATGGACAGGGAGGCCTGGCGTGCTGCAATTCATGGAGTCGCAAAGAGTCGGACACGACTGAATGACTGAACTGAATTGAGCCCCACTTTTAATAAATTAAGCTCTGTAAACACAGAGGCACACCCTGGAAAACCAATCATAAAAATAAAATCAAGAAAAATAAAGTAAATAAAGTAAAATAAAATAAAATATGAGGATGCACATTTGCAGAAACATAGTCTTTATAATTCAGTTCAGGCCAGTTACCAAACAAACGAAAAAACAATAATCACCAGAGAGGAAAATATATGTATGTATAGGCTGTGATCCAATACTTCATGTCAAGTGGTCCAAAACATTGGAGCAAGCTTCCCTGGTAGCTCAGAGGTTAAAGCGTCTGCCTCCAATGTGGGAGACCCAGGTTCGATCCCTGGGTCAGGAAGATCCCCTGGAGAAGGAAATGGCAATCCACTCCAGTATTCTTGCCTGGAGAATCCCATGGACGCAGAAGCCTAGTAGGTTACAGTCCATGGGATGGCAAAGAGTCGGACACAACTGAGCGACTTCACCTCACCTCACCTCATAGGCTGTGATCCAATACTTCATGTCAAGTGGTCCAAAATATTGGAGCAAAGAGCTGACTCATTAGAAAAGACCCTGAGACTGGGAAAGATTGAAGGCAGGAGGAGAAGGGGATGACAGAGAATGAAATAGTTGGATGGCATCACCAACTCAATGGACATGAGTTTTAACAAACTCTGGAGATGGTGAAGGACAGGGAAGCCTGGTGTGCTGCAGTCCATAAGGTCAAAAAGAGTCAGACATGAATGAGTGACTGAACAACAAAATATGATTTGTGACAGCGCATTGTCTTATACAACCACTATTCAACCAAAATTTATGACATGAACAGAAACAAAAGTATGCCAAATAATCAGCAGAAAAGTGTCAACAGGAAGTGTCTTGAAGCAACACCAGATACCTATTTAGCAAAACTTTCAAAAAAGCTACTAAAATTTGTGTAAAGAATGAATGGAAATCTTGTTACAAAAGTAAAGCTATGTATGATGACAGAAAATAAATAAAGTAGGAGTTCAGTCAGAAGACTGACTAATTTCAGAAGAAATTACATGTACTTTTAAAAAATAAACAAATGGAAATTCTGGAGTCAAAAAGTAATAAAATAACTTTTATTTTTATAAAAAAATAAATAGTAAAAAATTTACTAGTGGGATTCAGTGACAGATTTGAGGTGGCAGAAAAAAAATCAGAGAATTTAAACATAAATCCATAGAGACTAGTCAATAAAGAACAGAAAGAAAAAAAGGCAGCAGGATGATATATTGAAAATACTAAAAGAAAAAAAATGTCAAATGAAGGCAAATCTATAGAGACAGAAACTAAATTAATGGTTTCCTGGAGTTAAGGGTAAAGAAGGAGATATAAAATATGATCAAAATTTACATTTTCTCAATTACTAATGAGTTTGATTCATTTTCATATGCTTATTGGCCATTTATGTGATGAACATTTTAAAAATGCTTGTTAGGCCTTTGCCAAGTTTTCTCCTGACTAGTTATTACTTTGTAGAAGGCAGGCTATATATATTCAATATTCTAATCATTTGTCCATTTTTATTAGTTTCAAAATCTTTCAAATTAGGGGTTATCATTCAGTAATCATAAACTGAATTTTAAACTTTATTTTTTTTGCAAAGTTGAGATAATTATACATCAAATACATTTGTAAGAAATAATAGATAAAGATCCCATTTACCTCCAGAAGTAACTTACAAAACTGTAGCACACTCCATGGCCAACACACTGAACTGGTAGTAACACCTCATGCCAACCTTTTAGAGCCACACCTACTTTCCTCTGTGTGAGGAAATTAACAAGATGGCACCAGTCAGGCTCTATTGCCACACTCCTTCACACCCTTTCACCCTATGTACTGTAAACAATGACTTTGCACAGTTGTGCAACAGATGAGATCACTTGTAACAATGCTCATGCGCATAAGTAGGTACTTGTTTGGTTGAAGCCTACTTTTTGTGGGACACCTGTATGAGCATAAACACGAAAGCCTTGGATGCTTCTGCATTCGGGCTACATTGGGGCAACATCATGGTCATGCGATGTGAGGTTAGGTTATGGTGATGTTTTGGTTATGGCTTCTGTTATGTTATGGCTTCAGCCAGCAGAGAGGCTGTTTTATGGCTGCTGTGCCAGCCAGGATGGAATAAATGCACCTGCAGTTCCTCTTGCCTGGAAAATCCCATAGATGGAGGAGCCTGGTGGGCTGCAGTCCATTGGGTCTCTGAGAGTCGGACACGATGGGGCGACTTCACTTTCACTTTTCACTTTCATGCTTTGGAGAAGGAAATGGCAACCCATTCCAGTGTTCTTGCTTGGAGAATCCCAGGGACGGGGGAGCTTGGTGGGCTGCCGTCTAGGGAGTCACACAGAGTCGGACACGACTGAAGGGACTTAGCAGCAGTTCCTATGGCTTCTCGCATCTTCTTCCAGCCTCTTAGCTTACACCTTGCCTACTCTGGGTTTAGTAGACAGTAAGGACAGTGTGAAGAGAAATATAACTGGCATCACAAACAGGGTCAGTGAGACACTCTGCCCAGACGTTTTAACCCCTGGAAACCATCGATTTGTTTATCATCTCTAATACTTGTAACATTTGAGTATGTTATATAAATGAAATCATATAGTACATAACATTTTTGGATTGACTCTTTTCACTGAACACAATTTTCAGAATCTTCATCTAGGTTGCCAGTGTACCAGTAGTTCATTCAATTTCATTGCTGAGTCATAGTCCATGGTATGAGTGCACTTCAGTTTATTTCAACATTTATGCAATGGAAGAATATCTGGATTGTTACTTTTTTTTAACTTTATTTTACTTTACAGTACTACATTGACATGAATCTGCCACGGGTGTACACGAACTCCCAAACATGAACCCCCCTCCCACCCCACATCATCCCTCCGGATCATCCCCATACACCAGCCCCAAGCATCCTGCATTGAACATAGACTGACGATTCATTTCTTACATGATAGTATACATATTTCAATGCTATTCTCCCAAATCATCCCACCCTCTCCCTCTCCCTCTCCCTCAGAGTCCAAAAGTCCACTCTACACATCTGTGTCTCTTTTGCTGTCTTGCATACAGGGTCCTCATTATCATCTTTCTAAATTCCATATATATGTGTTAGTATACTGTATTGGTGTTTTTCTTTCTGGCTTACTTCACTCTGTATAATCGGTTCCAGTTTCATCCATCTACAGATTCAATACGATCCCTATCAAGCTACCAGCGGTACTTTTCACAGAACTAGAACAAATAATTTCAAGATTTGTATGGAAATACAAAAAACCTCGAATAGCCAAAGCAATTTTGAGAAAGAAGAATGGAACTAGAGGAATAAACTTACCTGACTTCAGGCTCTACTACAAAGCCACAGTCATCAAGACAGTATGGTACTGGCACAAAGACAGAAATATAGATCAATGGAACAAAATAGAAAGCCCAGAGATAAATCCACACACATACGGACACCTTATCTTTGACAAAGGAGGCAAGAATATACAATGGAGTAAAGACAATCTCTTTAACAAGTGGTGCTGGGAAAACTGGTCAACCACTTGAAAAAGAATGAAACTAGATAACTTTCTAACACCACACACAAAAATAAACTCAAAATGGATTGTTACATTTTTGATTATATGAATAAAGCTGCTATAAATGTTGATATGCAAGCTTTTTGGTGAACATGGGGTTTTATTTCTCTAGGATGCCCGACAGTGCATTATGGTGCTGTATAATTATTGCATAAAGAAACCATCAAATTGTTTTCAAGAGTATCTATACCATTTTTCATTCCCACCAGCAGTATATTAAAGATCCCAGTTTCCCCACATTCTCTGCCATCATTTAGTGGTGGTAATATTTTCTTTATTTTAACCATCTGAGAAGTATATAAGTGCTATTTCATGGTGGTTTTAATTTACATTTCCTTAATGGTGTTGGGAGGGATTGGGGGCAGGAGGAGAAGGGGACGACAGAAAATGAGATGCCTGGATGGCATCCCTGACTCGATGGATGTGAGTCTGAGTGAACTCCAGGAGTTGGTGATGGACAGGGAGGCCTGGAGTGCTGCAATTCATGGGGTTGCAAAGAGTCGGACACGACTGAGCGACTGAACTGAACTGAATGGTGTTGAATATCTTTCACATGCTATTTTCCCATCTATGTGTCTTCATGACATCATCAATAAAATTTCTCTTCACGTCTTTTGTCCATTTTCTTCATTTGTGTTTCATTACGACTAATTTGAAAGAGTTCTTAATATAAATATTAATCCTTTGCTGTACATGTGATATTTTGTCTCATTCTGTAATTTGTCTATGATTACTCTTAACAGGGCCTCTGACAGATAAAATTTTACTATTTTGATGAAATCAAATTTATCAATCTTTTTCTTTTAAGAGTAATGCTTTCAGTTTCTGATCTAACCCTAGGTCTAGAAGATTTTTTGCCTTTTTTCTAACTGTNAAAACACTGATGAAAGAAATCAAAGAGGACACTAATAGATGGAGAAATATACCATGTTCATGGATTGGAAGAATCAATATAGTGAAAATGAATATATTACCCAAAGCAATCTACAGATTCAATGCAATCCCTATCAAGCTACCAGCGGTATTTTTCACAGAACTAGAACAAATAATTTCAAGATTTGTATGGAAATACAAAAAACCTCGAATAGCCAAAGCAATTTTGAGAAAGAAGAATGGAACTGGAGGAATCAACTTACCTGACTTCAGGCTCTACTACAAAGCCACAGTCATCAAGACAGTATGGTACTGGCACAAAGACAGAAATATAGATCAATGGAACAAAATAGAAAGCCCAGAGATAAATCCACACACATACGGACACCTTATCTTTGACAAAGGAGGCAAGAATATACAATGGAGTAAAGACAATCTCTTTAACAAGTGGTGCTGGGAAAACTGGTCAACCACTTGAAAAAGAATGAAACTAGATAACTTTCTAACACCACACACAAAAATAAACTCAAAATGGATTGTTACATTTTTGATTATATGAATAAAGCTGCTATAAATGTTGATATGCAAGCTTTTTGGTGAACATGGGGTTTTATTTCTCTAGGATGCCCGACAGTGCATTATGGTGCTGTATAATTATTGCATAAAGAAACCATCAAATTGTTTTCAAGAGTATCTATACCATTTTTCATTCCCACCAGCAGTATATTAAAGATCCCAGTTTCCCCACATTCTCTGCCATCATTTAGTGGTGGTAATATTTTCTTTATTTTAACCATCTGAGAAGTATATAAGTGCTATTTCATGGTGGTTTTAATTTACATTTCCTTAATGGTGTTGGGAGGGATTGGGGGCAGGAGGAGAAGGGGACGACAGAAAATGAGATGCCTGGATGGCATCCCTGACTCGATGGATGTGAGTCTGAGTGAACTCCAGGAGTTGGTGATGGACAGGGAGGCCTGGAGTGCTGCAATTCATGGGGTTGCAAAGAGTCGGACACGACTGAGCGACTGAACTGAACTGAATGGTGTTGAATATCTTTCACATGCTATTTTCCCATCTATGTGTCTTCATGACATCATCAATAAAATTTCTCTTCACGTCTTTTGTCCATTTTCTTCATTTGTGTTTCATTACGACTAATTTGAAAGAGTTCTTAATATAAATATTAATCCTTTGCTGTACATGTGATATTTTGTCTCATTCTGTAATTTGTCTATGATTACTCTTAACAGGGCCTCTGACAGATAAAATTTTACTATTTTGATGAAATCAAATTTATCAATCTTTTTCTTTTAAGAGTAATGCTTTCAGTTTCTGATCTAACCCTAGGTCTAGAAGATTTTTTGCCTTTTTTCTAACTGTTTATAATTTTACATTTAAATTCATGGTCTGTATTGACTTAATTCTTAAGGAAAATATTCAAATTGGGTTTAAGTTTATTTTTATTTTCTTTTTTTTTTTTAGACATAAAGCTTTAATGAGAATATTACACTGACAGCATGTGTAGCATGACTCTTTTCATATAAGTTTTCAAGAAGACTGCTTATGAATACAAAATTAATCCTAATATCATGGAAATACTGGCAAGAAAATATACCTACCAAATTCATGACAGTACTTTAACTTGTGGTAGATATATGCTGAGATCGTGAAAAGATAGCAAAAAAGCTAATATTCAAATCTCTTTAAAATATAAGTTGAAACAAATATTACTGAATGTTCATATTTTTAGCATAGTGGATTGGTATTAAGATGATGATAGATAACATAAATGGAGCATTTACTGTGTGCCTGGAAATATCAGCTCTGGCTGCACATTACAATCACCAACTAAGTCATATGAAAAGATTCTGATTTAACTGGTTCTAGGCAGTAGCTAGGTCAGCACTATATTTTAAAAGAACACAGGTAACTGTAATGGTCAATCAGGAGTAAGAACCATTGGTCTAAACGTTTTTTATTTATTATATAATTTCTCACGACGGCCCTATTTAGTTAGATTCCATTCCTCACCCCCCACTCTTTGTTAGTGAAGACATGATCCAGGCTTTTGTTATGTTATTCTCTATATTTTCCTCTTTTGTTTTTGTTCTCTTAAATTAAATCACATTTTGCCTGCCAGGAGAAAGACCCACATTGCCTAGAAAGCTTTTTTTTTTTTTTTAATTACAGTTGATGTATAAGATTATGTTAGTTTCACATGTACAACACAGTGATCCAAGAATCAAATACATTAATAATGATCACAAGTCCAGTAAACATACGCTGCTATATAAAATGATTATATTATTGCCTATATTTCTTATCCCAGTGACATATTTATAGCTGGAATTTTGTATGTCTTAATTCCCTTCTCCTATTTTGCTCAAACACCCACTTCTCTACCTTCTGGTACCACCAGTTTGCACTCTATAAGTCTCTATAAATCTGTTAGTCTTTTATTTGTTTTGTTTTTAGATTCCACACATAAGGGAGGCTATACAGTGTTTGTCTTTCTCTGTCCGACTTATTTTACTTAGCATAATACATTTGAGGTACAACCATCTTGTCACAAATGGCAAGATTTCTTTTTTTTCTTATGGCTGGGTAATAGGCCATTGTATATGACATCTTCTTTATCCATTCATCTGTTGATGGATGTGTGTGCCTGCTTGAAGTCACTTCAGTCGTGTCTAATTCTTTGCAACCCTATGAACCATAGCTCACCAGGCTCATCTGTCCATTAGATTCTCTAGGAAAGAA
The DNA here is from genome assembly GCA_006410675.1 of Oreotragus oreotragus. Classification (NCBI taxonomy): domain Eukaryota; kingdom Metazoa; phylum Chordata; class Mammalia; order Artiodactyla; family Bovidae; genus Oreotragus; species Oreotragus oreotragus. The sequence continues at coordinate 159,262 of SJYX01008536.1, read as the reverse complement.
TACTGAAGTAGGTTGCTATGGCCTCCTCCAGGATCTTCACAACCCAAGGACTGAACATGTGTCTCTTGTGTTTTTTGCATTGGCCAGTAGGTTCTTTACCACAAGTGCAACATGGGAAGCCCAACTGACAGAGGTTTAGGTTGATCCCATGTCTGGGCTATTTTCAGTAATGCTGCAATAAACACAAAGGCTCATACATTTTTTAAAGTTATGGTTCTGTTTTCTTAGGGTGAATATCCAGAAGTAAAATTGCTGGATCATATGGTAGTTTTATTAATCTTTTGAGGAAACTCATTCTTAGTGGCTGCACCAATTTACATTCCCACCAACAAATAGATTCCCTTTTCTCCAGCTTTTGTTTCATGCAGTCCCATTTTTTTTTTAATTTTTACCTTTGCTGTCCTTGCTTGAGGAAAGTGAAAGTGAAGTTGCTCAGTCGTGACCGACTCTTTGTGACCCCATGGACTGTAGCCCACCAGGCTCCTCCATCCATGGGATTCTCCTCACAAGAATACTGGAGTGGATTGCCATTTCCTTCTCCAGGGGATCTTCCTGACCCAGGGATTGAACCCAGGTCTCCTGCATTGCAGAGAGATGTTAACCTCTGAGCCACTAGGGAAGCCCACTGCCTGAGGAAACACAGTCAAAAAATATTGCTAAGACCAATGTCAAAGAGTGTACTGCTTATGTTTTCTTCTAGAAATTTTACAGTTTAAGATTTTAAGTCTTTAATGAATTTTGAGTGTATTTTTATATAAGGTCTAAATTCCTTCTATTGTATGTCAGTCAGTTCAGTTGCTCAGTGGAGTGTGACTCTTTGTGACCCCATGGCCTGCAGCATGCCATGTGTCCTTGTACATCATCAGCTCCGAGAGTTTGCTCAAATTGATGTCCATTGAGTTGGTGACGCCATCCAACCATCTCATTCTCTGTTGCTCCCTTCTCCTCCTGCCTTCAATATTTCCCATCATCAGAATCTTTTCCAAGGAGTCAGTTCTTCACATCAGATGGCCAAATATCGGGGCTTCAGCTTTCTCATCAATCCTTCTAATAAATATTCAGGACTGATTTCCTTTGGGATTGACTGGCTTGATCTTCTGGCAGTCCAAGGGACTCCCAAGAGTCTTCAACACCACAGTTTAAAAGCATCGATTCTTCTGTGCTCAGCATTCTTTATGGTCCAACTCACATCCATACATGAATACTGAAAAAAAAAAAAAAAAACATAGCTTTGACTGGATGGACCTTTGTTGGCAAAGTAACATCTCTGCTTTTTAATATGCTGTCTAGGTTTGCCATAGCTTTTCTTCCAAGGGGCAAGTGTCTTTTAATTTCATGGCTGCAGTCACCATCTGCAGGGATTTTGGAACCCCAAAAAATCTCTCAAAAATTCTGTCACCATTTCCACTTTTTCCCCATCTATTTGCCATGAAGTGATGGGGCCAGATTCCATAATCTTAGTTTTTTGAATGCTGAGTTTTAAGCCAACTTTTTCACTCACCTCTTTCACTTTCACCAAGAGGCTATTTAGTTCTTCTTCGCTTTCTTCCATAAGGGTGCTGTCATCTACGTATCTGAGATTATTGATATTTCTCCCAGCAATCTTGATTCCAGCTTGTGCTTCATCCAGCCTGGCATTTTGCATGATATACCCTTCATATAAGTTAAATAAGCAGGGTCTCAATATACAGCCTTGATGTACTCCTTTTGCAATTTAGGACCAGTTGTCATTCCATGTCTGATTCTAACTGTTGCTTCTTAACCTGTATACAGATTTCTCAGGAGGCAGGTAAAGTGGTCTGGCGTTCCCATCTCTTTCAGAATTTTCCACAGTTTATTGTGATCCACACAATTCAAAGGCTATGGTATAGTCTATAAAGCAGAAACAGATGTTTTTCTGGAACTCTCTTGCTTTTTTGATGATCCAGCAGATGTTGGAAATTTGATCCCTAATTCCTCTGCCTTTTCTAAATCCAGTTTGAATATCTGGAAGTTCATGGTTCACATACTGTTAAAGCCTGCCTTGGAGAATTTTGAACATTACTTTGCTAACATGTGAAATGAATGCAATTGTGTGGTAGTTTGAACATTCTTTGGCATTGCCTTTCTTTGGGATTGAGATAAAAAATGACCTTTCCCAGTCCTGTGGCCACCGCTGAGTTGGCTAAAGATTTGTCAACTTCTTGATCTTTTCAAAGAAGCAGCTCTTAGTCTCATTTATCTTTTCTATTGCTATTTTGGAGAAGATCACAACAACTCACTCTGCTTTTTTGTCTGGAGAATCCCATGGACAGAGGAGCCCGGCGGGCTACAGACAATGGGGTTGCAAAGAGTCAGACATGACTGAAGTGACTGAGCACATTGCTTTTTCATCTCTATTTTACTTATTTCTGCTGTTATCTTTATTGTTTTCTTTATTATACCAACTTTGGACTTTGTTTTTCTTTTTCTAGTTCCTTTAGATGTAAGGTGAGATTATTTATTTGAGATTTTCCTGGAGTAGGCCTATATCACTACAAACATTTCTTTTAGAACTGCCTTTGCTGCACCCCATAGATTTTGGAATATTATGGTTCTACTTTCATTTGTCTCAAATAATTGTTCTATTTCCTCTTTGATTTATTCAGTGACTGATTACTTAGTGGCATGTTCCATATTCTTCAAATATTTATGTTTTTCCAGTTTTTGTTCTTATAACATTTCAAATTTAATTGGTAGTGAGCAGAAAAATGGCTTGTTATGATTTCGGTCTTAAATCTACCGAAACTTTCTTGTGATCTAACATGTGATCGGAGAAGGCAATGACATCCCACTCCAGTACTCTTGCCTGGAAAATCCCATGGAAGGAGGAGCCTGGTAGGCTGCAGTCCATGGGATTGCTGAGAGTTGGACGCGACTCAGTGACTTCACTTTCACTTTTCACTTTCATGCATTGGAGAAGGAAATGGCAACCCACTCCAATGTTCTTGCTGGGAGAATCCCAGGGATGGCAGAGCCTGGTGGGCTGTCGTCTATGGGGTCGCACAGAGTTGGACACGACTGAAGCAACTTAGCAGGAATATGTGATCTATTCTGGAATAGGTTACATGTGCACCAGAAAAGAATGTTTATTCTACTGTATGGGGAATAATATCATATACATATATATGTGTGTGTCTGTCTGTCTGTCTGTCTGTGTGTGTGTTAATCCATCTGATCTGATGTGTAATTTACTGCAAATGTTTTCTTATTGATTTTCTCTCTGGATGATTTATCTATTGATATAAGTATGTGTTAAAGTCTCCTACTATTATTGTATGAGTGTAAATTTATCCTTTATGTAATATTTGCTTTATATATTTAGGTTCTCTGATGTTAGGTGCATATATATTTACAAGCATGATATCTTCTTTTTAGATTGATCCCTTTGTCATTATGTTAGGTTCTTCTTTTTTCTGGGGGAGGGGGTTTAAATTCTTATTTGTCTCCTGTGGTTGTTTTTGTTTTAAAGTGTAGTTTTTCTGGTATGAGTATTGCTACCACACTTTTCCTTTATTTCCATTTGCATGGAATATCTTTTTCCATCCCCTCACTTTCAATCTATGTGTGCTGTTAAATCTGAAGTGAGTCTCCTTTAGACAGCACATATATGGGTCTTTTTTTTTTTAATCCATTCAACTATCTTTTGACTGGAGTATTTAGTTCATTTACATTTAAAGTAGCAGTTAATAAGTATGTACTTATTGCCATTTTTAAATTTGTTTTCTGGTTGTTCTCTATTTCATTTCCCTTATGATTTGACAAATTTCTTTAGTTTTATGCTTGTTTCTTTTTTTTTTTTATTTTTTGTATTTATTTACTTTTTTACACGAACTATGCTTGTTTCTTTTCTCTTTATTTTTGTAAATTTGTTGTTGGTATTTGGTTGCCGTAAGGTTCTCACATATCAACCTATATATCAACGTATTATATAACAGTCTATTTTAAAATCACAGTCATTCAGTGTGAGAGTTGGACCACAAAGAAATCTGAGCACTGAAGAGTTGATGCTTTGGAACTATTTTTGTAAATTTGTTGTTGGTATTTGGTTGCCGTAAGGTTCTCACATATCAACCTATATATCAACGTATTATATAACAGTCTATTTTAAAATCACAGTCATTCAGTGTGAGAGTTGGACCACAAAGAAATCTGAGCACTGAAGAGTTGATGCTTTGGAACTCTGATGCTGGAGAAGACTCTTGAAAGCCCTTTGGACAGTGAGATCAGACCAGTCAACCTAAAGGAAATCAACCCTGAATGATCATTGGAAAGACTGGTGCTGAAACTGAAGCTCCAATACTCTGGAAATCTGATGCAAAGAGCTGACTTATTGAGAAAGACCCTGATCCTGGGAAAATTTGAGGGGAGGAGGAAAAGGGAGTGACAGAAGATAAGATTATTGGATGGCATTGCTAACTCAATGGACTTGAGTTTTAACAAACTCCAGAAGATGGTGAAGGACAAGGATGCCTAGTGTGGTGCAGTCCATGGGGTCACAAAGAGTTGGACATGCCTTAGCAACTGAACAACAACAGTTTTAGTGCATTTTGTAAGCACTACACTTTTACTTCCACTCCTCATATTTTATGTTTTTGTCATCTTTTACATCTTTTTATTTTATGTATTCCTTAACTAATTATTTGTTAAACACTAGAGAGCTCGTCAAGAAAATTAGAGATACCAAAGGAACATTTCATGCAAAAATATGTTCAATAAAGGACAGAAATTGTATGGGCCTGACAGAAGCAGAACATATTAAGAAGAGGTGGCAAGAATACACAGAAGAACTGTACGAAAAAGATCTTCACAATCCAGATAATCACGATGGTGTGATCGCTCACCTAGAGCCAGACATCCTGAAATGTGAAGCAGAGTGGGCCTTAAGAACCATCACTATGAACAAAGCTGGTAGAGGTGATGGAATCCAGTTGAGCTCTTTCAAATCCTAAATGATGATGCAATGAAAGTGCTGCACTCAATATGCCAGCAAATTTGGAAAACGCAGCAGTGGCCACAAGACTGGAAAACGTCAGTTTAGTTTTCATTCCAATCTCAAAGAAAGACAATGCCAAAAAATGCTCAAACTACTGCACAACTGCACTCATCTCACACGCTAGTAAAGTAATGCTCAAAATTCTCCAAGCCAGGCTTCAACAAAACATGAACTGTGAATTTCCAGATGTTCAAAGATTTAGAAAAGGCAGTGGAACCAGTGGTCAAATTGCCGACATCTGCTGGATCATTGAAAAGGCAAGAGAATTCCAGAAAAACATCTTTTTCTGCTTTATTGACTATGCCAAAGCCTTTGACTGTGTGAATCACAATAAACTGTGGAAAATTCTGAAAAAGATGGGAATACCAGACCACCTGACCTGCCTTTTGAGAAATCTGTATGCAGGTCAGGAAGCAACAGTTAGAACTAGACATGGAAGAGCAGACTGGTTCTAAATAAGAAAAGGAGTATGTGAAGGTTGTATATTGTCACCCTGATTATTTAACTTATATGCATAGTACATCATAAGAAATGCTGGGCTGGAGGAAACACAAGCTGGAATCAAGATTGCTGGGAGAAATATCAATAACCTCAGATATGCAGATGACACCACCCTTATGGGAAAAAATGAGGAAGAACTAAAGAGCCTCTTGATGAAAGTGAAAGAGGAAAGTGGAAAAGTTGGCTTAAAGCTCAACATTCAGAAAGCTAAGATCATGGCATCCTGTCCCATCACTTCATGGGAAACAGATGGGGAAACAGTGGAAATAGCGTCAGACTTTATTTTCTGGGGCTCTAAAATCACTGCAGATGGTAACTGCAGCCATGAAATTAAGAGACATTTACACCTTGTAAAGAAAGTTATGACCAACCTAGACAGCTTATTAAAAAGCATAGACATCACTTCACCAACAAAAGTCCGCCTAGTCAAGGCTATGGTTTTTCCAGTAGTCATGTATGGATGTGAGAGTTGGACCATAAGGAAAGCTGAGTGCCGAAGAACTGATACTTTTGAACTATCATGTTGGAGAAGACTCTTGAGAGTCCCTTGGACTTCAAGGAGACCTAACCAATCCATTAAAAAGGAGATCATATGTGAAACGAATCTCCAGTCCAGGTTCGATGCAGGATGCAGGATGCTCGGGGCTGGTGCACTGGGATGACCCAGAGGGATGGTATGAGGAAGGAGGTGGGAGGGGGGTTCAGGATGGAGAACATGTGTAAACCCATGGTGGATTAATGTTGATGTATGGCAAAACCAATACAATGTTGTAATTAGCCTCCAGTTAAAATAAATAAACTTATATTAAAAATAAATAAATAAAAAAGAGATCAATACTGAGTGTTCATTGGAAGGAATGACGTTGAAGTTGAAACCCTAATACTTTGGCCACCTGATGTGAAGAGCTGACTCATTGGGAAAGACTCCTCTATTGGGAAAGATTGAAGGCAGGAGGAGAAGGGGACGACTGAGAATGAATGGCTGGATGGCATCACCGACTCAATGGACATGAGTTTGGATAAACTCTGGGAGTTGGTGATGGACAAGGAGGCCTTGCTTCCTGCTGTCCATAGGGTCACAAAGAGTCAGACACAACTGAGTGACTGAACTGACCTAACTAATTATCTGGCTTCCCTGATAGCTCAGTTGGTAATGAATCTGCCTTCAATGCAGGAGGCCATGGTTAAATCCCTGGGTTCGGAAGATCTTCTGGAGAAGGGATAGGCTACCTACTCCAATATTCTTGGGCTTTCCTTGTGGCTCAGTTGGTAAAGAATCTACCTGCAATATGGGAGACCTGGGTTTGATCCTTGAGTTGGGATGACCTCCTGAAGAAGGGAAAATCTACTCAGTCCAGTATTCTGGCCTGGGAAATTCCATGGCCTGTATAATCCATGGGGTTGCAAAGAATTGGCCACAACTGAGAAACTTTCACTAATTGTTGAACCCAAGTATCCTGCCTTGCAGGCAGATTCTTTACAGTCTGAGCCACCAAGGAAGCATAACAAATTACCACAAACTAATCGACTTAAATCAACATATATATTCTATCATTTGCAGGGCAGGAATCTTGGCTTAACTGTGTCCTCTGCTGTTTCACAAAGCTGAAATTTATGATGAGCTATGCTGTGTTTTCACCTGTACCTTGGGGTCCCCTTCCAGGCTCATTCAGGCTGTCAACAGAAGCCATTTCCCTGAAGCTATAAGACTAAAGCCACTAGACAGTTCACACATGACTGTCTGCCTCTTCAAGATAAGTAGGAAGGGAGTTTGTTTTGAATCTCTTCCTTCAGGGATCTTCCTCTATAGAGTTTATTTACCTAATTAGGTGAGACAGAATAAGCTTCCTTTTGCCCTAACTCAAGTAACTCATTAGGAAACTTATTAAGACTACACAAATCTCTCACCTTTGCCATATCAGTTAACTTAATCATAAGTGTAAAATACCCTCATATACACAAACTACAACCATTGTTAGGGCAGGGTGGAGGGAAGGAACTTGAGGTCTACTGTCAAATTATTAGTGTCAAATTTTCCGTATTCTCTTTAAGGTTCACAATCAGACTTGGATTAGAAAATGATATCTATGTGTGGTATGATGTGGCAGTCCAACTTCATTCCTCCTGTAAGACAAATTTCTCTGCCCCATCTATTGAACAATTCTTTCTCTACCTATTCTCTGCAGTGCCATACCTCAGATACAGCAAATGAAATTAGGATGTATGTGTCTGTTTCTTTGGCCTGTTTATTCCATTTCAAGGTCATATTATCTTAATTTCTGTATCTCTATAAACTCTGATGATCTGGAAAAATAACTGCCTTTTTTAACTCAGGGAATACTTTTTTTAATTCAAGGAATACACTTTAGGCCTTTGATTTTTTTTTTTTCACATTAATTTTAGGATCAGCGTGTCAAGGGACTTGAAAAATTCTTGGAGGGCTTCTACTGAAGGTATATTTAATCTACAGACTAACCTGAAGAAAAGTAAATCTTTACATTAATGCCTCTTATTTATAAACATAGCAAACATCTCCATTTACCTAAACCTTCTTTAATTTTCAGTTCAGTTCAGTTCAGTTCAGTCGCTCAGTCGTGTCCGACTCTTTGTGACCCCATGAATCGCAGCATGTCAGGCCTCCCTGTCCATCACCAACTCCCAGAGTTCACTCAGACTCACTTCCATCGAGCCAGTGATGCCATCCAGCCATCTCATCCTCAGTCGTCCCCTTCTCCTCCTGCCCCCAATCCCTCCAAGCATCAGAATCTTCCAATGAGTCAACTCTTCGCATGAAGTGGCCAAAGTACTGGAGTTTCAGCTTTAGCATCATTCCCTCCAAAGAAATCCCAGAGCTGGTCTCCTTCAGAATGGACTGGTTGGATCTCCTTGCCGTCCAAGGGACTCACAAGAATCTTCTCCAACACTACATTTCAAAAGCATCAATTCTTCAGCACTCAGCTTTCTTCATTGTCCAACTCTCTCATCCATACATGACCACTGGAAAAACCATAGCCTTGACTAGATGGACCTTTGTAGGCAAAGTAATGTCTCTGCTTTTCAATGTGCTATCTAGGTTGGTCATAACTTTTCTTCCAAGGAGTAAGCATCTTTTAATTTCATGGCTGCAGTCACCATCTGCAGTGATTTTGGAGCCCCCCAAAATAAAGTCTAACACTGTTTCCAATGTTTCCCCATCTATTTTCCATGAAGTGATGGGACCAGATGATCTTTAATCTTAAATTAACTATTATAATTTATTTTTTACAAATTTGGAACATGTTTTTTGTTAATTTTTTCCTAAGTATCTTTTGTTTTTAATGGTGCTGCTACTATATATGTCAGCTTATAAAAATAAGTTTCTAACTGTATATCTCTGGCAAACAGAAATATAATTGATTTATGAAAGTTAATCTTATATTAAACCACATCATAAAACTTTTTATTAATGTTAATAATTTGTCTGTAGATTATTTTTAGCCAAACATTCTAATTCTATGTTGTCATTTTCAAGATACATACATTTTTTTTTTACTCTTTTAGTCTTGATGCATCTGACTATTATCTTGATAAAATTTGTAATAGTTCCAGTGATAATGTACTGATTGTTTTGTTAAAGGGAATGCATCTAAAATTTCACAGAATAATGTTTTTGTAAGATTTTAGATATTCTTTGCAAGTTAAGAAAATTTCCTTCCTTCTATAGTTTGCAAAGAATTTTATCATAATCACATTTTTAATTGGACCAAACAATTTTGCACATATATTTATAAAATTAAGTTTTCTCCATTACATTGTTAATTTGATTAATTACATGATTAGCTTTCTGATATTAAATAAATTTTGCATTCTTAAAACATATACAGCTTGTTCATAATATATTTCAGTTTGTCTTTTTTGGATATTTTGGGTGTGATATTGTTAAGATTTGGTACACAATTTTGTTTATAAGCATAAAATAAAATTGGTCTCATATACATTTTATGGGTTTTCTGGATTTGATATAAAAGTTAAGCTTAAATCTTAGAAGGAATTATGGTATATTCTTTATGGTTTTTCATTCTGTATAAATTTGTAAGGCATTGAATTTATCTGTACCTGGATGATTTGGTCAAATCTCTAATGATAATCATATGGAGTTTTTAGATTAAGGAAGATTTTTCAAAGACTTATCCAATATTTTTGGTGATTATTAACCATTCCAATTTTATGTATTTTTGAGTCAACTCTGTAAATTATGTTTTCTAGGAAAACTCAGCAGTGGCCACAGGACTGGAAAAGCTCAGTTTTCATTCCAATCCCAAAGAAAGGCAATGCCAAAGAATGCTCAAACTACTGCACAGTTGCACTCATCTCACATGCTAGTAAAGTAATGCTCAAAATTCTCCAAGCCAGGCTTCAGCAATATGTGAACCGTGAACTTCCTGATGTTCAAGCTGGTTTTAGAAAAGGCAGAGGAACCAGAGATCAAATTGCCAACATCAGCTGGATCATGGAAAAAGCAAAAGAGTTCCAGAAAAACATGTATTTCTGCTTTATTGACTATGCCAAAGCCTTTGACTGTGTGGATCATAATAAACTGTGGAAAATTCTGAAAGAGATGGGAATACCAGACCACCTAACCTGCCTGTATGCATGAAATCTGTATGCAGGCCAGGAAGCAACAGTTAGAACTGAACATGGAACAACAGACTGGCTCCAAATAGGAAAAGGAGTACGTCAAGGCTGTATATTGTCACCCTGCTTATTTAACTTCTATGCAGAGTACATCATGAGGAACGCTGGACTAGAAGAAACACAAGCTGGAATCAAGATTGCCAGGAGAAATATCAATAACCTCAGATATGCAATGACACCACCCTTATGGCAGAAAGTGAAGAGGAACCAGAAAGCCTCTTGATGAAAGTAAAAGAGGAGAGTGAAAAAGTTGGCTTAAAGCTCCACATTCAGAAAATGAAGATCATGGCATCCGGTCCCATCACTTCATGGGAAATAGATGGGGAAACAGTGGAAACAGTGTCAGACTTTATTTTGGGGGGCTCCAAAATCACTGCAGATGGTGACTGCAGCCATGAAATTAAAAGA
>SJYX01008536.1:132542-145703 GCA_006410675.1 Oreotragus oreotragus | reverse complement strand
CTGTATAATTGGTTCCAGTTTCATCCATCTTATTAGAACTGATTCAAATGTATTCTTTTTAATGGCTGAGTAATACTCCATTGTGTATATATACCACAGCTTTCTTATCCATTCATCCGCTGATGGACATCTAGGTTGTTTCCATGTCCTGGCTATTATAAACAGTGCTGCAATGAACATTGGGGTACATGTGTCTCTTTCTATTCTGGTTTCCTCGGTGTGTATGCCCAGCAGTGGGATTGGTCTGTTTTGACTTCCCTGATTTTATCAAACACGTCCAATTGTAATTTGGTTTATTTGAATCTGAATCTACAGAGGCTAATCTTTTGCATTTGGTTTGGCATGTGTTTTTCTTACCTTTAGTAGATTCTTTTGATGGTGATGTTTTTTCAAGTTTTAGAGTTTGCATTTTAAAGTTCTTCTGTGGGTGTTTTTTCATTTTTCTTTGGGCTCACTCATCCTTGTCTAGTGATTCTCTGCTTGCCTCCAACCCTGCTCCAGGACACCCAGTTGAAAATCATGTTTTTTCTTGGCAGCTAATAATCATGTAGATATTGGTGATACCATTGACCCTATTTTTATTCATTTTTAAATTCTGTTTAGTGTTTCTTTTTGAAAACATATACATTTTTTTTTCTTATTTTGTTTCTTTCTTGCAGAAAGAAAAAAAAAATGTGTGAACTTTGTACACTGTTCAGCCCTATCAGCAGCAATAATCTGCAGGTGGGTGGAATGGAGAAGATAAGACATGGGCCCTCAGTCCAGAAATGGATCAAAGGTAGAAAGAGGCATGTGGTTTGTCTTGGTAAGCAGCCTTGTGGAATCTAAGTGGTGATTTGGAGTAGGCAGTCTGCCACACATTGCTTAGAAAACATGGCTCATAAGAGGTGAAGCAGGCCATCTCAGACTTCCTTTTCTTTACTGTTTGGGGGATTTTTGTAAAAAGAAATATAATGAAGGAGATGTTAGAGGAGAGAGAAGTCAGTAGGTAGGGATAGCAGACTCAAGGAATGTCTGCTGCCCAAGGAGGGGAGGGCTGCCGAGGTCCCTGGTGGGCACTAATCTTGTGTACATGACAGAAAGCCATGGGGAGTCAGAGAAGGATAAAAATGAAAAGTACAAGATCAAATCCCTAAAAAAAAAAAATCACCTCTGTGGCAGGTAGAATAATGTTCCTCTATTTCCCACACCTGAAATGCCTTTGTTTTTATAACTAGAATTTGTCAATATGTTAGCTTATTTGGCAAAGGGGAGTCATAATTGCAGATGGAATTAAAATTGGCTAATCAGCTGACTTCAAATTGGGTAGATTATCCTGGATTATCTGGTTGAGCCCACTATAATCACAGGATCCTCAATAGTGGAAGAGGGAGGCAGAAGAGATTCAGAAGGAGATATGACCTCAGAAGATCCAAAGGAATTCCCTGGTGGTCCAGTGATTAGGATTCAATACTTTCACTGCTGTGGTCCCAGGTTGAATCCTGGGTTCAGGAATTAAGACTCCACAAGCCAGGCAGTAAGGTCATAAAAAAAAAAAAAAAATCCAACATAAGGAGTCAACAAGCTACTGCTAGAAGGGACCACTAACCAAGGGTAGCTTGCTGCTGCTGCTGCTAAGTCACTTCAGTCGTGTCCGACTCTGTGTGACCCCATAGACGGCAGCCCACCAGGCTCCCCCATCCCTGGGATTCTCCAGGCAAGAATACTGGAGTGGGTTGCCATTTCCTTATCCAATGCATGAAAGAGAAAAGTGAAAGTGAAGTCGCTCAGTCTGTCCGACTGTTAGCGACCCCATGGACTGCAGCCCACCAGGCTACTCCATCCATTGGATTTTCCAGGCAAAAGTACTGGAGTGGGGTGCCATTGCCTTCCCCGAAGAGTAGCTTAGAGAAATTCAAAAAGGCAAGGAAACCAAATCTCATCTAGAACTCCAGAAAGAAACACAGCATAGCTTGATTTTTAACCTGATAGGAAGTGTTTTGGACTTCTAACCAAAAGAATAGTGACAGAATAAATTTATGTTGTTTTAAACACTAAGTTTGTGGTAACATTTTTACAGCAGCATTGGAAAGTAAAGCAAAATCCCCTTATGTATAGAGACACCCTAAAGCAATCCTCTTTATATTTTGTATGAATTTTAATTTGCTTTTCTGATTTATAAAAAGATATTAATCTAAAACTATATCCACATATAATTCAGAATTGGACAGCATGAAAAGTTAGATTTTGTACTGAATGCTGTTTTACAATTATCAGGGTGAATCAAAGCTGGACTACCACATAATTACTACTATGGAGGAAACCTGTTCCCAGTTCATGAGAGGAACCCTCCTAAGACAGTTAATTCTAGAAAGTTTTAGAAAAGCTTACAAATAAAATCTTAGCAGGTGGTAAAGAAAGGCAATTTTGAATACTGTATAGAATCCATCATAGTAATTCACCCAACCTAGCTAGTCTAGCTTCTATCTGATCCCACTTAGAAGGGAGATGTAATTTAAACTGTAAATTGCTACCTTTACCTTGTTTTATGCAAGACCTTAGCGTGCAAGCCAGTATCACGTGTTCAGTTAAGTTCAGTTCAGTCGCTCAGTCATGTCCAACTCTTTGTGACCCCATGAATCGCAGCACGCCAGGCCTCCCTGTCCATCACCATCTCCTGGAGTTCACTCAGACTCATGTCCATCAAGTCTGTGATGCCATCCAGCAATCTCATCCTTGGTCGTCCCCTTCTCCTCCTGCCCTCAATCCCTCCCAGCATCAGAGTCTTTTCCAATGAGTCAACTCTTCATTGACTCAAATTACTGGAGTTTCAGCTTTAGCATCATTCCTTCAAAGAACACCCAGGACTGATCTCCTTTGAAATGGACTGGTTGGATCTCCTTGCAGTCCAAGGGACTCTCAAGAGTCTTCTCCAACACCACAGTTCACAAGCATCAATTCTTCCATGCTCAGCTTTCTTCACAGTCCAACTCTCACATCCATACATGACCACTGGAGAAACCATAGCCTTGACTAGATGGAGGTTTGTTGGCAAAGTAATGTCTCTGCTTTTAAATATGCTATCTAGATTGGTTATAACTTTCCTTCCAAGGAATAAGCTTCTTTTAATTCCATGGCTGCAGTCACTATCTGCATCATCAGGGTCTTTTAAAATAAGTCAGCTCTTCCCAGTGTTGCAGTTTCAGTTTCAACATCAGTCCTTGCAATGAACACCCAGGACTGATCTCCTTTAGGATGGACTGGTTGTATCTCTTTGTTCATCAAGCTTTATGTTATTTCATTTACTTTCTTAGAGTACTTTACAGGATGTGGAATTAAGAAATAAAAGTTTAGAAGCATTTCTAAATCTCTTGCCAAAGCTTTTTCAAGCAAATTGAATTAAATGGCACTTTTACCTAGCATGTTTATGAATGTTTTTTTCTTTTAATCATCCCTTTGATGTCTCCATCATTTAAGGGAAAAAAATACTTTTCAGTTTGATGGATTATCATAATTTGTTTATAACTTGATTGATAACCTGTTTCAAAATCACAAACATTTCAATAAAGTAATTTACTAGTTAGCTTAGCCTCAGACAAGGATGAGGTGCTTACAATTGACGAGAAAGATGAAATCTCAGGGCAGTGGGAGTGAGAGCTGAGGGATGAGAGGCAAAGGCTCTGCACTGACTGTCTTGTGAGCAGGAGACAAGGAGGACAGGACAGAATATTCAGCAAATGGTTTTGTTCCAAACATATATATTTTCCATTGCAAGAAGAAAATGTACCTTCCAGTCCATGCAAGACTGAAGAGAGAAAGAGAGAGGATTTATTAGGAAAGCAGCTCCCATGCCTATCAGTGAAGTTTCATCAAGTCTGGAGGCCAGCATAACGGGGGAGCAGAGGAGGCCACTATCCAGGAGTCTAAGAATATACTCCACTGTGTCAGTTAAATTTATGTCTTTGTGATTCATTTTATATCCCTTTCACACCTCATCTGGAATATTGAGGAGGAAACAGGCTAATGAAAAATGTGCAAAAATCAGACTTACTTAAGAATTTTCCTTCATAAGCCTAAACACTAAAAGACAGTAGGTAATATTACTCATAGTTGTGAGGTGAAAATAATGCAAACCTGAAAATAACATAAACCTGGAACTTACTACCAAGTGGTATTATTATGTCAAAGTAACAAAAAAATATTTTGAGGTATGAAAGAATAAAAAATAATTATCAGACTAAAGTTCTTTCTGAAAAGTTTGATCAGTTACCCAAAAGAGAAGAATATACAAATATTAATTTAAAAATAATTTTAACTATTTGCACTTTTTCCATTTTTGTGGACCTGTATAGGCTTTTGTGGTAGGGATCAGTTTCTGGAATAATGTGAATACCAAATTTCTAAATCTACCAGAAGTTACTATCCAGTGCTTTAATTTTTAAATGTTATTTTTCAAAATGAGTTATGAGGCACTCTCTCCTCCAGTGTCCTAATTTTTAAACATTTAAGCTCAGTGTATATGTACCATTTCTTAATTTATATAGATTTTTATTCCAAACACAAACATTTTGTGATAAACTCTGTATATTTAGGATGACTCTGATATTTCTACATTTTGACTGATTTCAGTGCTCTTGGCTTTTCTTTTCTGGTCATAATTTTCTCAGTCTTTTATTGGTATATTGATTAATTTTTATTGTTCTAGAGAAAATTCTTCAGATCCTTGTTCATAAAGGGCACTATGCATTTGCTACTTGTTTAGTATTTGAAAATATCTTTTCTATTTTCTCCACCCACAAATGTTTCCTGGCTGCTACTGGCTAACATCTTCTCCTTCTAAACTGTGTGGCTTTCTTTGGGGGAGTTATGAGTACAACCTATTTCCTGTTTACATACAATCTGATTTTTTTTCTTTTTTTAGACCTAAAAGTAAATTTATTTATTTTCCTAAGTTTTTCTCTATTTTTTCCAATGTGCAGTGTGATACTCATTGCTTCCATTCTAATTTTAAATTCAAGAATCATATTCTTTAACCTTGTGACCGTAACTGCCATACTCATCCATTCTTGTGTGTTTCTCACCAAATTTAGACAAGCTAAGTAATATGTACCCAAGATCACACAGCCAATGGTGAAAACTGAACTAGGATTTTGAAATGTCTGTTCAGCTCAAAAATTTGTGCTCTATGAATTTGGATATTGGTGTCAATGTTAACTTATCTCAGATTGTGCTTTATTTATGACAATTTCCTCTTTTAAAAAAAAAATTTTGTCAAAATATGTTGGTTTAAATGCTGTGCTAGTTTCAGATATACAGCAAAGCAATACAGTTTTATTATATGTATGCATTCTTATTTATAGTCTTTTTCATTATATTTTATTATAAGATATTGTAGTACCCTCTGCTATACTGTTTATCCATTTTGTGTATAATAGTTTGCATATGTCAACCTCAAACTCCTAATTTATTTCTCCCCTCCCTTCCCCTTGGGTAATCATAAGTTTGCCAAAGCTATGATTTTTCCATTAGTCATGTATGGATGTGAGAATTGAACCATAAAGAAGGCTGAACACCAAAGAATTAATGCTTTTAGATTTTAGTGCTAGAGAAGAATCTCGAGAGTCCTTTCGACAGAAAGGAGAGCCAACCAGTCAATCCTAAAAGAGATCAACCCTGAAAATTCATTGGAAGGACTGATGCTGAAGCTGAAACTCCAATATTTTTGGCCACCTGATGCGAAGAGGCAACTCATTGGAAAATATCCTGATGCTGGGAAAGATGGAAGGCAAAAGGAGAAAAGGGCAGCAGAGGATGAGATGGTTAGATAGCATCACTGACTCAATAGAGATGAATTTGAGCAAACTCTGGGAAACAGTGAAGGAGAAGAAGTCTGGTGTGCTACAGTCCATGGGGTCACAGGATTGAATACAACTTAGCAACTGAACAACAACAAAATAATGACTGTTTTCTATGTCTGTAAGTCTATTTCTGTTTTTTAAATAAGTTTTTTTATAACATTTTTAAGATTCCACATATACAGGATATCATATATTCATTTTTCTCATGACATCTTTCTTTTGATGAAAGATTATGATGGTTCATTTAATGTGCTAAATTGACTGGGCCACAGAGTGCTCAGATATTTGGTTAAACATTATTCTGGGATGTCCAGGAGGATGTTTCTAGATGAGGTTAATGTCTGAATCTGTAGACTGAGGAACACAGGCGGCCCTCCCCAAAGTGGGCAGGATTCAACCAATCAGATGAAGGCCTGAATAGGACAAAAATGCTGAGTAAGTGAGCATTCTTTTTTTCTGTCTGCCTGTCTTCAAACTGAGGTAGGAACTGGAATTGGACTAGGACTCACACCACAAGATCCCCTGGGTCTCCAGCTTGCCAACTGCAGACCTTGAAGTATGGATCTCAGGCTCCATGATTATGTAAGCTAATTCATACATATAGAAATCAGTCTGTTTCTACTAATTATGTTTCTCTGGAGAGTTCAGAATAATAAAGAGTAATCTGGGATCAACAGATGTATTTGAGGGGGCTTGTAAAACTACTAAAAATTTTCTGCAAACATTTTTTTCTGTGAGTGTTAGCATATGTATTTTTTCTGGGTGGAATCCATCATTTTCACAAGATTCTAAAAGGATTCTCTCATTCATTGAAAGCTGAGGAACAGGGTGATAAATTTTGTTTCTTCTAAAATTTTATCAAGGACATGAAACATGTGTTATCTACATTTTACCTTTTCCTTTTAGTAATTGGAGGTTACCAAAGATGAAGATATTCCAGAGAAATGGTGGTGTGTCTTATTTTGATTTTGTTATGCTCCATATTTTTCCCCTTTAATCTACTCTCAAAAACATAGTTTTATACTTATCTAGTTTTCTCTTATAGAAGGAGGAATTTAAAGTGTTCTTAGAACATCATGTTAATGGGATCTATCCAGATTCTCATAGTGTTCTTATTGTTTCTTCTTCATCTGGTAGGAGAAGTATAAGTCACTATCTCCTTTCAGATGCCTGAAGGGGCTGGGGGCCATTTTTCCACAAATCTTCCTTGTGTGGCAACCTGGGTATGGTATACATAAAGGTACTACACTCCTGTACTTCACTGTACTATTTATACCAGATGCTTTCTCAGAATTGAAATACTGTCAACCACTCTGGGGGCCACCCAGAGGCCCCTCTGTCAGCCCTCAGCTCCTGAGCAGGGCCTGTAGGCTTCTTTCCCACTTTCTTTTTCTGTCCATCTCATCCTCACACCTATTAAATATTTTCTCTTAGAAAGAGTTTGTTTTTCAGTTCTGGATGCCTTCAGTTTGACTCCATTGGCCATAAGAAAGCAGAAATTCTTTCACCTTCCTGAAATAAGATGACACCTAGTTCTGATTTACAAAGATGCTGAAGCTTTTCCCCATAACAAATCTTGTCAGTCATTGTGATGAGCACTAAGGAGGAGACAGAGTAGTTAGGACTTCACCACACATTCCATCTTTAAACTGGTTTCCTTCCCATTGTTATCAAACCATGGAAGACAGAGAATAGAAATTGAATTTATTCAATAGGATTCCACCTACAAGGGAGAGAAAGAAATGACTCCACTGTGAATTACTACTAGACAACTATTATTTTGGTTCATATTTGTTCCCTAGAACTTGACCTCTAAGCAAAAAGATATCGTAAAGCTAGTTTTCCTCACCTTTGTTCAAGAATAGTAGCTATCTGATTCGAGTTTCTTCAAGCAATGGAATCTTGATTGTCTTTTATGTTATCTTTGGTTCAGGTTGAAGGCTTTATCTTTATCTGTGTCAAGATTCGAGCAACAAAACAGCTCTAGCTAACACATAGTGACAGGTAAATTATTTAAAAACAAATGAACGAAAAGTTCTTTTTCCATAGTGATTACCTTTCTTAATAGTAATTCCTAAACCTGTCCATTTTAATGATTCATGAAGTCATTCCCTAATAGTATATAAAACATGTACTTTCAAGATTTTCAGGTTTTACTGTGGTCATTTAAAAAAAAAAAGTGTTCTCTTCTTTCTTCTCATGCTGTGAAGAAATAACAGTTCAAGTTTATGCTCTCCAGAAAATAAAAACGGAAAACCCTATATGGTACAAATTGATTTTTTTGTCAGTTCAACAATAGCAATGGCCCTGCATTAGAATAGGTACTATATTCTAGTATAGTACAACAAAACTATTTGAGAAAATTCATTCAGGATGTGGAAAAAAATAGAAAAGATTTTCTCATCCTCACATTTGTTTTACACATGATTTTATAATATATCTTTATATTATTGTCTTATGCAAAATGTGAACATAAATGTATATTGAACAAACAGATACTGAGTAATATCACTCACAATTATTGTCTAAAATCACAGAAGGGTCAGAGGAGGCAAAAATCTAAATATTTGATTAAATAAGGTCTTAGTGTCTTAAAAAAGCTAAAAATTATTGATCCAACTAATCCTTATTCTGAGTTTAGTACATGTCAGTTGCTCTTCTGTAGATTTAAGACCAATAAGATTCTCAGCTATGTGGGTCATAGCAAACTTTGGAAAGCTCTTGAAGAAAAGGGAATACCATACCATCTTACCTGTCTCCTGAGAAATCTGTATGCAGGTTAAGAAGCAACAGAACCCCGTATGGAACAACTGACTGGTTCAGGATTGACTTGGTGACTAAACAACAAGATTCTTGATGGGGCTCCCAAGTGACACTGGTGACAAAGAATCTACCTGCTAATGCAGGAGACATAAGAAACATGGATTTGATCCTTGTATCAGGAAGATTACCTGGAGTAAGAAATGGCACCCTGATCCAGTATTCTTGCTTGGAAAATTCCATGGGCAGAGCAGCTTGGTGGGCTATAGTCCATGGGACTGCAAAGAGCCATTTATGACTGAGCACCTGAGTACACCCACACAAGGCTCTTGGCTTGGATGCAGGGAAATAAATAGAAGAAGAGACAAACACGTGGAGAAATAATTATAATAGCATACAATAAGTAAAATAATAGAAGTATGCTAATTCTATACTCAGTTCAGTTCAGTCACTCAGTCGTGTCTGACTCAGCAACCCCACGAATCACAGCACTCCAGGCCTCCCTGTCAATCACCAACTCCTGGAGTTCACTCAGACTCACGTCCATTGAGTCAGTGATGACATCCAGCCATCTCATCCTCTGTTTTTCCCTTCTCCTCCTGCCCCTAATCCCTCCCAGCACCAAAGTCTTTTCCAATGAGTCAACTCTTCGCATGAGGTGCCCAAAGTACTGGAGTTTCAGCTTTAGTATCATTCCTTCCAAAAAAATCCCAAGGCTGATCTCCTTCACAATGGACTGGTTGGATCTCCTTGCAGTCCAAGGGACTCTCAAGACTCTTCTCCAACACCACAGTTCAAAAGCATCAATTCTTCAGTGCTCAGCTTTCTTCACAGCCCAACTCTCACATCCATACATGACCACTGGAAAAACCATAGCCTTGACTAGATGGACCTTCATTGGCAAAGTAATGTCTCTGCTTTTCAATATGCTGTCTAGGTTGGTCATAACTTCCCTTCCAAGGAGTAAGTGTCTTTTAATTTCATGGCTGCAATCACCATCTGCAGTGATTTTGGAGCCCAAAATAAAGTCTGACACTGTTTCCCCTGTTTCCCCATCTGTTTCCCATGGAGTGATGGGACCATATGCCATGATCTTCATTTTCTGAATGTTGAGCTTTAAGCCAACTTTTTCACTCTCCTCCTTCACTTTCATCAAGAGGCTTTTTAGCTCCTCCTCACTTTCTGCCATAAGGGTGGTGTCATCTGCATATCTGAGGTTATTGATATTTCTCCAGGCAATCTTGATTCCAGCTTGTGCTTCTTCCAGCCCAGCGTTTCTCATCATCTATTCTGCATGTAAATTAAATAAGACCAAGATAATCAAGACCAAGATAATCACTATGGTGTGATCACTCACCTAGAGCCAGACATCCTGGAATGTGAAGTCAAGTGGGCCTTAGAAAGCATCACTATGAACAAAGTTAGTGGAGGTGGTGGAATTCCAGTTGAGCTATTTCAAATCCTGAAAGATGATGCTGTGAAAGTGTTGTATTCAATATGCCAGCAAATTTGGAAATTCTACACTGATACCACACAAAAATGAATAGCTAGCTTGTTGATTCTACTAGAGAAAATACATGTATGGGATGATGAGGCAGAAGAAGACAAATCAGTTGAAGTAATCAGTTGATTTGACTGGAAGACAACGTTTCAAATTTTTGAGAAATATAGGGTTCTTTGAGTATTATTTTGATGGGAAAGGGTACTAATGAGAGATAATATTTAAAGGGAGATAGGCAAGAATTATATAATCAGAAGTCATGAGATAAACATGAGTTATAAACATGAGAATTATGTCAGAAGGAGTCTAAGTGATGGGAGCCATCGACTGACTTTAAGCAAAGCATTGATCTGGCCATATATGTATTTTATTGTAGCATAGAGACTAAATTAAATGTCAAGGGAGTGAAACAGAGGGCAGAAGAACTGGTTATTAGGGCATTTTGTGTGCATGCCTGCTAAGTCAATTTGATGTAGGCAGCCAGGTATTGCTATATCCTAAATATGAAAAGAAGATTCTGTAGCAAGATATTAATTATGTGATTAAAAGACAAAATATAATTCAGCAGTGAGAAAGCATTATAAGCACAAGAAACTAAGATTTCTAGAAGTCTGACTTAAGAAATTGTTAAAAGTCTTATCATTCACAGAAACCAGCACTATAGGAATAAACTCTTATTATTCAGAGAAATGGAAATGTAATTTCATTATTTTGGGAATTACATTACACAATCTGTAACACAGACAGGTACAGATGCATGCTGCTTTGTTTTATATATAAATCTGAATGAATGTGTTTATTTTCTGGAAACTTATACTTTAAGAAAAATAATTTATATTGAAAGCATCTATTTATGAATCACAGTAAATTCTTTTATAACTTTTTCCTGTGCAAATATATAACAATACTTCATACAATAAAAAACACTAATTCAATTTTAACTGCATTATTTCAACTCAGCAAATATCTATTATGAGCTTCTGTGTCATAAAGAATATGCTAGGGCAGTAGAAATGCAGAGATAATTAAGAAATAATCCTTGTTTCCAAAGAGCATGTTGCATAGAGGGAGAAAAACAAATAAAATAAAATAAAATGACCAAAGAGTCACTGCATTAAGAGCTGTAGAAAAATGCTAATGAATCACAAATTAACAGTCTCAGGGCAGGTCATAGGTGATTACTCTTCCCTCTGGTCATTTAGGGAGGAGGAAGCAATTTTCTGAGCTATTCAAGACTCTGAGTCTCTAAATCAGGAATTAAGTAGGGGACAAATCATCAACCTCTTGATCTTGACTCTAGTGTTGCCTTTATCATGAGGAAGCCTGAGTGTGTCAAGAGGACTGAACTATGAGCAGGTTTGTTTAAGATATATGTGCATCTGGGAGATTTTTTCCCCCACATTCTGACATCAAACTCCTCATTAGTCTGATTGCAGTACTGAGTTTGCATCTATTTTCTTGCTTTCACAGGTATCTTAGTGGAATACTTGTAAAGGCTGTTTAAAATACTATTTTTTACACTGAATACATAAAGTTTCCCCAGTCTCATTGATGTATAGTTGACAAATAAAATTATTGACAAATAAAATATCTAAGTGCATATCACAGTAATTTGATGTACATATACATTGTGAAAAGATTTCCACCATCTAGTTAAAATATCCATCACTTTTATCTTTGCATATGTATGTGAATATTTAAGTTCTACACTGTCAGAAAATTTCAGTGACATAATATTTATTATTAGCTATAGTTAAGATATATAGAAAGGCAATGCCAAAGATTGCTTAAACTACTGCATAATTGCATTCATCTCACACGCTAGTAAAATAATGCTCAAAACTCTCCAAGCTAGGCTTCAGCAATATGTGAACCATGAAATTCCTGATGTTCAAGCTGGTTTTAGAAAAGGCAGAGGAACCAGAGATCAAATTGCCAACATCCGCTGGATCATGGAAAAAGCAAGAAAGTTCCAGAAAAACATCTATTTTTGACTGTGTGGATCACAATAAACTGTGGANAACGGATCCTGTCTCTTATACACATCTCCAGATGTTCAAGCTGGTTTTAGAAAAGGCAGAGGAACCAGAGATCAAATTGCCAACATCCGCTGGATCATGGAAAAAGCAAGAAAGTTCCAGAAAAACATCTATTTTTGACTGTGTGGATCACAATAAACTGTGGAAAATTTGGAAAGATATGGGAATACCAGACCACCTAACCTGTCTCTTGAGAAATCTGTATGCAGGCCAGGAAGCAAGAGTTAGAACTGGACATGGAACTGCTGGGGTCCAGCCCTAGTGGATCCAGGGTGATTCGAAGGTGGGGATGGAGTTGGCGTCCTTGGAAAAATACATATTTAATTACAGATATATAGCGAGATTAGAAACGGATAGTGTAATAGGAAAATTAGTGGAGAAAAAGAGGCTGAATAACTTGGTTTACATGGAATAGCACCCATGCTCCAGATGGGAATTCAGCCAGAAAAATGGGGAGCAAGAAAGAACGACATGGGGGAGTCAGTCTTTCCAGGAACTGATCTTTCTTTATTTTTCAGGTTTTCTTCTATACCTTTTGTTACATATAGGGGGTCAGCAGTCCTGACCTTTATCAAAATCAGGTGCTTTACATAAAAAATAATTCTTAGGCGTTTTACATCATCTGGCCATGAGGCCTCCTGATATTTATGACCCTTTCTTTCTGATAACCAAAAAACATTTTTTCCAAGGGTGTTTTTTCTTAACCCAGGCACCACCCTCCAAATAAAGTTGCATTCCTATAGGGTGAGGGTATAGTGAGTTACAATCAAGAAATGAATTTATTTAACCCAAGGTTAACATGATTAATCTTAAAGGTTAATACTTATTTCTCCTATATGCTAGTTATATTCATTATAAGGGCAGGGAATATGGAGATTTAGCAGCAAATATCAGCCCAACAAATGAAAATCCTTTCACCAATGCTGCTCTTAAGATCGATTTAGTCTTAAGATAGTGATAAAGTTACATTTTTACATAGCAAGGACACAGTGATTTATAACAAAGTACAGTGATCTATAACAAA
>SJYX01008536.1:27741-128659 GCA_006410675.1 Oreotragus oreotragus | reverse complement strand
TAGGAAAAGGAGTACATCAAGGCTGTATATTGTCACACTGTTTATTTAACTCATATGCAGAGCACATCATGAGAAATGCTGGACTGGAAGAAACACAAGCTGGAATCAAGATTGTCTGGAGAAATATCAATAACCTCAGATATGCAGATGACACCACCCTTATGGCAGAAAGTGAAGAGGAACTAAAAAGCCTCTTGATGAAAGTAAAAGAGGAGAGTGAAAAAGTTGGCTTAAAGCTCAACATTCAGGAAATGAAGATCATGGCATCTGGTCCCATCACTCCATGAGAAATAGATGGAGAAACAGTGAAAACAGTGTCAGACTTTATATTTTTGGGCTCCAAAATCACTGCAGATGGTGATTGCAGCCATGAAATTAAAAGATGCTTACTCCTTGGAAGGAAAGTTATGACCAACCTAGATAGCATATTCAAAAGCAGAGACATTACTTTGCCAACTAAGGTCCATCTAGTCAAGGCTATGGTTTTTCCAGTAGTCATAGAGTTGGATTGTGAAGAAGGCTGAGCACCAAAGAATTGATGCTTTTGAACTGTCTTGTTGCAGAAGACTCCTGAGAGTCCCTTGGACCGCAAGGACATCCAGCCAGTCCATTCTGAAGGAAATCGGCCCTTGGATTTCTTTGGAAGGAATGATGCTAAAGCTGAAACTCCAGTACTTTGGCCACCTCATGCGAAGATTTTACTCATTGGAAAAGACTTTGATGTTGGGAGGGGTTGGGGGCAGGAGGAGAAGGGAACGACAGAGGATGAGATCACGGACTCGATGGACGTGAGTCTGAGTGAACTCCGGGAGTTGGTGATGGACAGGGAGGCCTGGTGTGCTGCGATTCATGGGGTCGCAAAGAGTAGGACACGACTGAATGACTGAACTGAACTGGACTGAACATTACCATGTTTTCTATTAGATCCTCAGATATTATTCACCCTATATCTAAAAGTTTGTACCCCCTTTCTTTAAATTGAATTATTTTATTGTCTATAAGAACTCTCTAAACATAAAGCCATATTGTTTTTTACAGAGAAAAAATATTTAAAATAAGATTTTAAAGTATCAGGCTTCTATTTAACTTGTAATTTTTGTTTTAATTATTTTTATCTCCTCATATTTCAAGTTAGTACATTAGGACTAATGTACTCCATGGGAAAAAGTGAATTTACTCATTCAAATGTAAGCTATAACTAGAATGGCACAAATATAATTTAAATCTAATTCTGGAAGCTTAATAAATGTGAATATTTGGTATACTTTGTCCCTGTATAATGTTTTGCCTAGTATTTTTTTCTTTTTTTTTAATATAAATTTATTTATTTTAATTGGAGATTAATTACTTTACAATATTGTGTTGGTTTTGCCATACATCAACATGAATCCACCACAGATATACACATGTTCCCCATCCTGAACTCCCATCCTTCCTCTCTCCCCGTACCATCCCTCTGGGTCGTCCCAGTGCACCAGCCCCAAGCATCCAGTATCATGCATCGAACCTGGACTGGTGATTTGTTTCATATATGATATTATACATTTTTTGATGTCATTCTCCCAAATCATTCCACCCTCACCCTCTCCCACAGAGTCCAAAAGACTGTTCTATACATCTGTGTTTCTTTTGCTGTCTCACATACAGGGTTATCATTACCATCTTTCTGAATTCCATATATATGTGTTAGTATACTGTACTGGTGTTTTTCTTTCTGGCTTAATTCACTCAGTATAATAGGCTCCAATTTCATCCACCTCACTAGAACTGATTCAAATGTATTTTTTTTAATGGCTGAGTAATACTCCATTATGTATATGTACCACTGCTTTCTTATCCATTCATCTGCTGATGGACATCTAGATTGCTTCCATATCCTGGCTATTATAAACAGTGCTGCAATGAACAGTTTGTACCCTTTTATGGATCTCTTCTTGTTCCCAGTCCCTGGCAACCAACTTTCTATTCTCAGTTTCTATGAGTTTCACTTTTGCAACATTCTACATATAAAAATACCAAGCATTATTTACATTTTTCTCTCTGAATTATTTTGCTTAGCATAACATCCTTAAGATCTATCTATGCAGTCTCAACTGGCAGTATTTCTTTCTCACAGCTATATAATATTCCATTCACATTCTCTTTATCCATTCTTTAATTGAATGGCATTTTGTTTCTGTTTCTTAGCTAATGTGAATGATGCTGCAATGAGAATCAGAGTGCACATATCCTTTTAATATCTTGTTGTCTTTCTCTATGGATATACCCAAAAGTGAAATTTTATGGCAGTTTATTTTAAGTTTTTTAGGAACTGCCATGCTGTTTTCCATTTTGACTGTACCAATTTCAGTTCAGTTCAGTTCATTTCATTCGCTCAGTCATGTCTGACTCTTCGTGACCCCACGGACTGCAGCACGCCAGGCCTCCCTATCTATCACCAACTCCCGGGGCTTATTCAAATTCAAGTCCATTGAGTTGGTGATGTCATCCAACCATCTCATCCTCTGTCATCACCTTCTCCTCCTGCCTTCAATNTTCAGTTCAGTTCATTTCATTCGCTCAGTCATGTCTGACTCTTCGTGACCCCACGGACTGCAGCACGCCAGGCCTCCCTATCTATCACCAACTCCCGGGGCTTATTCAAATTCAAGTCCATTGAGTTGGTGATGTCATCCAACCATCTCATCCTCTGTCATCACCTTCTCCTCCTGCCTTCAATCTTTCCCAGTATCACAGTCTTTTCAAATGAATCAGTTCTTCACATCAGGTGGCCAAAGTATTGGAGTTTCAGCTACAACATAAGTCCTTCCAGTGAATATTCAGGATTAATTTCCTTTAGAATGAACTGGTTGGATACCCTTGCAGTTCAAGGGACTCTCAAGAGTCTTCTCAAACACCACAGTTCAAAAGCATCAGTGCTCAGTTTTCTTTATAGTCCAACTCTCACATCCAAACATGACTATTGGAAGAACCATAGCCTTGACTAGATGGACTTTTGTTGGCAAAGTAATGTCTGCTATTTAATATGCTGCCTAACTTGGACATAAATTTTCTTCCAAGGAGCAAGTGTCTTTTAATTGCACAGCTGCAGTCACCATCTGCAGTGATTTTGGAGCCCAAAAAGATAAGCTCTGTCATTGTTTCCACTGTTTCCCCATCTATTTGCCATGAAGTGATCGGACCAGGTGCCATAATCTTAGTTTTCTGAATGTTGAGATTGAAGCCAAGTTTTTCACTCTCCTCTTTCACTTTCATCAAGAGGCTCTTAAGTTCTTCTTCACTTTCTTCCATAAGGTGGTGTCATCTGCATATCTGAGGTTATTGATATTTCTTCTGGCAATCTTGATTCCACCTTGTGCTTCATCCAGTCCAACATTTCTCATGATGTACTCTGCTGCTAAGTCACTTCAGTTGTGTCCGACTCTGTGCAACCCCATGGACGGCAGCCCACCAGGCTCCCCTGTCCCTGGGGTTCTCCAGGCAAGAACACTGGAGTGGGTTGCCATTTCCTTCTCCAGTGCATGAAACTGACAAGTGAAAGTGAAGTCGCTCAGTCCTATCCAACTCTTCGAGCCCATGGAATGCAGCCTACCAGGCTCCTCTGTCCATAGGATTTCCCAGGCAAGAGTACTGGAGTGGGGTGCCATCGCCTTCTCCAGATGTACTCTGCACATAGATTAAATAAGCAGGGTGACAATATACAGCCTTGATGTACTCCTTTTCCTATTTGGAACCAGTCTGTTGTTCCATGTACCAATTTACATTCTCACTAGTGAAGAGAAGTCGCTCAGTTGTGTCCGACTCTGTGACCCCATAGACACCAGGCTCCTCCATCCGTGGAAATTTTAGGCAAGAGTACTGGAGTGGGTTTCCATTTCCTTCTCCAGGGAATCTTCCTGACTCAGGGATTAAACCCAGGTCTCCCACTTTGTAGACAGAAACTTTACCATCTGAGCCACCAGGGAAGTCCACATTCTCACAAATAGTGCACAAAATTTCCCTTTCCTTCACATGATTGTCAATGCATCTCACTTATATTTTTTATATTAGTCATTCTAAGAGGTGAGATATCAACCTAGCTTTGAGTTCCATTTTCCTGATAATTAGTGATGTTTATGATCTTTACGTGAACCTACTGGCCATTTGTATGTCTTCTTCCAAAAAATAACTACTCAATTTTTTTTTACACATTTTCTGATCAGATTGTTTGGTTCTTTGCTCATGAGTTCTGTAAGTTTTTAATGTATTTTGGATATTATCTTTACATCAGATACATGACTTGCAAATATTTTCTTACATTCTTTAGGTTGCCTTTTTATTATGTTGATATTTCCTTTGCTGAGCAAAAGTTTTTCAGTTTGATGTGGTACCAATTATTTATTTTTTGCTTTTACTGCCTTTGTTTTTCTTGCCAAATCCAATAATTTATTGCCAGCACTAACATCAAGGAAGCTTACCTTGTTTTCTTCCAGGGTTTTTATAGCATCAGATCTTATATTAACTCTTTAATCTATTTTGAGTTGAATTTATTAATAATCTATCTTCATTCTTTTACATGTGCTTATCCAGTTTTCCCAACACCATTTATTGAAGAGACTATTATTTCCCCATTGTATGTTCTTGGTTCCTTTGTCAAACTAACTTACTATATATGGGAGGGTTAGTTATTGGATCTTGATTTTGTTTCACTGATCTTTTGTTTGTTTTCATGCCATTACTGCTCTATTTGCTTATTATGCTTATGTTTTCTCTAAAAAATCACCTTTTAGTTTTAATGATCTTTTCTATATCTTTTTAATGTCTATCAGGTTTATGTCCATTTTTATCCTTGTTATGTCCTTTTTCTCCTAGCTTTGGGATAGTTTGTTCTTTTATTTATAGTTATTTGAGGTGTGAAGTTAGGTTGTTTATTTGAGCCCCTTTTTTCTTAATATAAGTGTTTATCACTAGGAACATTACTCAGAGCTACTTTTGCTGCATCCCAAAAGATTTAGAATGGAGTGTTTTTATTTGTATTTGTCCCAAGACATTTTTTACTCTCTTTTAATTTTTCTTTACCTATTTGTTGTTCAAAAGCATATTTTAATTTTTTTATTTAAGGATAATTTCTTTACATTATTTTACTGCTTTCTGTCAAACCTCAATATGAATCAGCCAAATCCATTCCCTTTTGAACCTCCCTCCCATTTCCCTCCCCATTCCACCCTCTAGGTGATACAGAGCACCTGTTTAAATTTCTACAGCCATACAGCAAATTTCCATTGGCTATCTATTTTACATATGATAAGTTTCCATGTTATTCTTTTCATGCTTCTCACCCTCTCCTCCTCTCTCCCCATGTCCATTAGTCTATTCTCTATATCTGTTTCTCCCTTGCTATTCTATAAATAAAATCTTCAGTACCGTTTTTCTAGATTCCATGTATATGCGTTAGAGCATGGTATTTGTCTTTCTCTTTCTGACTCACTTTACTCTATATAAAAAGTTCTAGACTCATCCGCCTCAATAGAACTGACTCAAATATGTTCCTTTTTATGGCTGAGTAATATTCCATTGTGTATATATACCACAAATTCTTTATCCATTCATTTTTTGTAGGCATTAGGTTGCTTCCATGTTCTATCTATTGTAAACAGAGCTTCAGTGAAAAGTGAGATGCATGTGTCTCTTCCAATTTTGGTTTCCAAACGGTATATGCCTAGGAGTGGGATTGCCAAGTCATACAGTGGTTTTATTCCTAGTTTTTTAAAGTAATCTCCATACCATCTTCCATAGTGGCTGTGTCAATTTACATTCCCACCAACAGTGTAAGAATGTTCCCTTTTCTCCACACCATCTCCAGCACTTTGATGAGGGCCATTCTGACCAGTGTGAGGTGATATCTCGTTGCAGTTTTGATTTGCATTTCTCTCTTTCCAGTAGTCATGTATGGATGTGAGAGTTGGACTGTGAAGAAGGCTGAGCACTGAAGAATTGATGCTTTTGATCTGTGGTGTTGGAGAAGACTCTTGAGAGTCCCTTGGACTTCAAGGACATCCAGCCAGTCCATTCTGAAGGAGATCAGCCTTGGGATTTCTTTGGAAGGAATGATGCTAAAGCTGAAACTCCAATACTTTGAGCACCTCATGTGAAGAGTTGACTCATTGGAAAACAGTCTGATACTGGGAGGGATTGGGGGCAGGAGAAGAAGGGGATGACAGGATGAGATGGCTGGATGACATCATCCAGTCCATTCTGAAGGAGATCAGCCCTGGGATTTCTTTGGAAGGAATGATGCTAAAGCTGAAACTCCAATACTTTGAGCACCTCATGTGAAGAGTTGACTCATTGGAAAACACTCTGATACTGGGAGGGATTGGGGGCAGGAGAAGAAGGGGATGACAGGATGAGATGGCTGGATGACATCACTGACTTGATGGATGCAAGTCTGAGTGAACTCCGGGAGTTGGTGATAGACAGGGAGGCCTGGCATGCTGCGATTGATGGGGTCGCAGAGAGTCGGACACGACTGAGTGACTGAACTGAACTGAACTGAATAATGACCAATGTTGAGCATCTTTTCATATGTTTGTTAGCCATGTCTTCTTTGGAGAATTGTCTGTTTAGGTTTTCTTCTCCCACTTTTTGAATGGTTGTTTGTTTTTCTGGGATTAAGTTGTATGAGCTGCTTGTATATTTTGGAAATTAATCCTTTTTTTGTTGATTCAGTTGCTATTATTTTCTCCCATTCTGAGGGTTGTCTTTTCACCTTGCTTAGAGTTTCCTTTACTGTGAAAAAGCTTTTAAGTTTAATCTGGCCCCACTTGTCCACTTTTGCTTTTATATCCATTACTCTAGGATGTGGGCCACAGAGGATCTTGCTTTGATTTATGTCATTAAGTGTTCTGCCTGTTTTCCTCTAAGAGTTTTAAAGTTTCTGGTCTTAAATTTAGGTCTTTAATCCATTTTGAGTTCATCTTTGTGCATGGTGTTAGGAAGCATTCTAATTTCATTGTTTTGCATATAGCTGTCCAGTTTTTCCAGCACTATTTATTGAAGAAGGTATCTTTTCCCCATTGTATATTCTTGCCTCCTTTGTCAAAAATAAGGTACCCATAGGTGCATGACTTTATTTCTGGACTTTATAACTTGTTCCACTGGTTTACGTTTCTGTTTTTGTACCAGCACCACACTGTCTTGATGACAGTAACTTTGTAGTATAATCTGAAGTCAGGAACGTGGATTCCTCCAGCTCTATTCTTCTTTCTGAAGACTGCTTTGGCTATTTGGGGTCTTTTGAGTTTCCATATTTATTGTGAAAATTTTTGTCCTAGTTCTGTGAAAAATGTCATTGGGAATTTGGTAGGGATTGCATTGAATCTGTAGATTGCATTTGGTAGTTAGTCATTTTCACAATATTGATTCTTCCTACCCAGGAACGAGGTATATCTCCCCTTCTGTTTATGTCCTCTTTGATCTATTTTATTAGTGTCTTACAATTTTCTGTGTACAAGTTCTTTTGTCTTTGTAGGTAAGTTTACTCTTAGACATTTAATTCTTTCTGTTGCAATGGTGAATGGGATTGATTCTTTAAATTCTCTTTCTTATTTTTCATTGTTCGTATATAGAAATGCAAGTGATTTCTGTGTGTTGATTTTGTATCCTGCAACTTTGCTAAATTCACTGATTAGCTCTAGGAATTTTCTGATACTATCTTAAGGGTTTTCTATGTACAGTATCATGTCATCTGCAAACAGTGAGAACTTTACTTCTTTTCTGATCTGGATTGATTTTATTTCTTTTTCTTCTCTGACTGCTTTAGCTAAGACTTCCAGAACTATGCTGAATAATAGTAGTGACAGTGGATACCCTTGTCTTGTTCCTGACCTTACGGGGAATTCTTTCAGTTTTCCACCATTAAGAATAACGTTTGCTGCAGGCTTACCATATTTTATATATAGCCTTTATTATGTTCAGGTAGTTTCCTTCTATGCCCATTTTTTTGAAGAGTTTTAATCATAAATAGATGCTGAATTTTGTAAAAGGCTTTTTCTGCAACTATTGAGATGATCATTTAGTGTTTATCTTTCCATTTATTAATATGGTGTAACACATTGACTTGTCTATTGAAGAATCCTTGAATCTCTGGAACAAATCCAAACTGATCATGGTGTATGAGTTTTTGATGTGTTGCTGAATTCTGATTGCTAAAATTTTGTTCAGGTTTTTTGCATCTATGTTCACTAGTGATATTGGCCTGTAGTTTTCTCTTTCTGTATTGTCTTTGTCTGGTTTTGGTATCAGGGTGATGGTGGCCTCATAGTATGAGTTTGGAAGTGTTTCTGCATCTGCAATTTTTTCTGAAAGAGTTTTCAAAGGATAGACATTAGCTCCTCTCTAAATTTTTGATAAAATTCTTCTGTGAAGCTGTCCGGTCCTGGGCTTTTGTTTGGGAGATTTTTGAACACAGCTTCAATTTCTGTGCTTATAATTGGGTTGTTCATAATTTCTATTTCTTACTGGTTCAGTGTTGGAAGATTGAAATTTTCTAAGAATCTGTCCTTTTCTCCCAAGTTATCCATTTTATTGTCATATCATCGTTCATAATAGTCTTTTATAATCCTTTGTATTTCTGCAGTTTGTTGTAACGTTTCCTTTTTCGATTCTAATTTTGTTTAATTTTTCTCTATATTTTTCTTGATGAGTCTGGCTAAAAGTTTGTCTAATTTGTTTATCTTCTCAAGGAACCATCTTTTACTTTTATTAATCTTTGCTATTGTTTCTTTCATTCTTTTTCATTGACTGCTGCTCAGTTCTTTATGATTTCTTTTCTCTATTAATATTGAGGGGTTTTTTTTTGTTATTTTTCCAGTTGTTTTAGGTGTAAAGTTCGGTTGTTTATTAGAAATTTTTCTTGGTTCTTGAGGTAGGATTGTATTTCTGTAAACTTGCCTCTTAGAACTGCTTTTGCTGCATTCAATAGATTTTGAGTTGCATGTTTTCATTGTCNTTTTTTTGTTATTTTTCCAGTTGTTTTAGGTGTAAAGTTCGGTTGTTTATTAGAAATTTTTCTTGGTTCTTGAGGTAGGATTGTATTTCTGTAAACTTGCCTCTTAGAACTGCTTTTGCTGCATTCAATAGATTTTGAGTTGCATGTTTTCATTGTCATTTGTTCCTGGAAATTTTTTTATTTTCCTTTTGATTTCTTCAGTAACCTGTTAGGTATTTAGAAACATGTTGTTTAATCCTTATGTGTCTGTGTTTCTTACAGTTTTAGCTTTGCAGTGAGAGAATATATTTGATATGATTTCAATTTTCTTAAATTTACTGAGGTTTGATTTGTGACCCAGGATGTGGTCTATCCTGAAGAGTGTTCCATGTGCACTTAAGAAGAAGGTATATTCTTCTGCATTTGGATGGAGTATTCTGCAAATATCAATGAGATCCATCTCATCTAATGTATCATTTAAGACTTTATTTCCTTATTAATTTTCTATTTTAATTATTTGTCCATTGGTGTGAGTGGGGTGTTAAAGTCTCTTCCTATTATTGTGTTCCTGTTAATTTTTCCTTTTATGTTTGTTAATGTTTGTCTTATGTATTGAAGTGCACCTATGTTGGGTGCATAGATATTTACAATTGTTATATCTTCCTCTTGGATTGATTCCTTGACCATTATGTAGTGTCCTTACTTATCTCTTGTAATATTTTTTATTTTAAGGTCTATTTTGTCTGATATGAGGATTGNTCCTAGTTCTGTGAAAAATGTCATTGGGAATTTGGTAGGGATTGCATTGAATCTGTAGATTGCATTTGGTAGTTAGTCATTTTCACAATATTGATTTTTCCTACCCAGGAACGAGGTATATCTCCCCTTCTGTTTATGTCCTCTTTGATCTGTTTTATTAGTGTCTTACAATTTTCTGTGTACAAGTTCTTTTGTCTTTGTAGGTAAGTTTACTCTTAGACATTTAATTCTTTCTGTTGCAATGGTGAATGGGATTGATTCTTTAAATTCTCTTTCTTATTTTTCATTGTTCGTATATAGAAATGCAAGTGATTTCTGTGTGTTGATTTTGTATCCTGCAACTTTGCTAAATTCACTGATTAGCTCTAGGAATTTTCTGATACTATCTTAAGGGTTTTCTATGTACAGTACCATGTCATCTGCAAACAGTGAGAACTTTACTTCTTTTCTGATCTGGATTGATTTTATTTCTTTTTCTTCTCTGACTGCTTTAGCTAAGACTTCCAGAACTATGCTGAATAATAGTAGTGACAGTGGATACCCTTGTCTTGTTCCTGACCTTACGGGGAATTCTTTCAGTTTTCCACCATTAAGAATAACGTTTGCTGCAGGCTTACCATATTTTATATATAGCCTTTATTATGTTCAGGTAGTTTCCTTCTATGCCCATTTTTTGAAGAGTTTTAATCATAAATAGATGCTGAATTTTGTAAAAGGCTTTTTCTGCAACTATTGAGATGATCATTTGGTGTTTATCTTTCCATTTATTAATATGGTGTAACACATTGACTTGTCTATTGAAGAATCCTTGAATCTCTGGAACAAATCCAAACTGATCATGGTGTATGAGTTTTTGATGTGTTGCTGAATTCTGATTGCTAAAATTTTGTTCAGGTTTTTTGCATCTATGTTCACTAGTGATATTGGCCTGTAGTTTTCTCTTTCTGTATTGTCTTTGTCTGGTTTTGGTATCAGGGTGATGGTGGCCTCATAGTATGAGTTTGGAAGTGTTTCTGCATCTGCAATTTTTTCTGAAAGAGTTTTCAAAGGATAGACATTAGCTCCTCTCTAAATTTTTGATAAAATTCTTCTGTGAAGCTGTCCGGTCCTGGGCTTTTGTTTGGGAGATTTTTGAACACAGCTTCAATTTCTGTGCTTATAATTGGGTTGTTCATAATTTCTATTTCTTACTGGTTCAGTGTTGGAAGATTGAAATTTTCTAAGAATCTGTCCTTTTCTCCCAAGTTATCCATTTTATTGTCATATCATCGTTCATAATAGTCTTTTATAATCCTTTGTATTTCTGCAGTTTGTTGTAACGTTTCCTTTTTCGATTCTAATTTTGTTTAATTTTTCTCTATATTTTTCTTGATGAGTCTGGCTAAAAGTTTGTCTAATTTGTTTATCTTCTCAAGGAACCATCTTTTACTTTTATTAATCTTTGCTATTGTTTCTTTCATTCTTTTTCATTGACTGCTGCTCAGTTCTTTATGATTTCTTTTCTCTATTAATATTGAGGGGTTTTTTTGTTATTTTTCCAGTTGTTTTAGGTGTAAAGTTCGGTTGTTTATTAGAAATTTTTCTTGGTTCTTGAGGTAGGATTGTATTTCTGTAAACTTGCCTCTTAGAACTGCTTTTGCTGCATTCAATAGATTTTGAGTTGCATGTTTTCATTGTCATTTGTTCCTGGAAATTTTTTTATTTTCCTTTTGATTTCTTCAGTAACCTGTTAGGTATTTAGAAACATGTTGTTTAATCCTTATGTGTCTGTGTTTCTTACAGTTTTAGCTTTGCAGTGAGAGAATATACTTGATATGATTTCAATTTTCTTAAATTTACTGAGGTTTGATTTGTGACCCAGGATGTGGTCTATCCTGAAGAGTGTTCCATGTGCACTTAAGAAGAAGGTATATTCTTCTGCATTTGGATGGAGTATTCTGCAAATATCAATGAGATCCATCTCATCTAATGTATCATTTAAGACTTTATTTCCTTATTAATTTTCTATTTTAATTATTTGTCCATTGGTGTGAGTGAGGTGTTAAAGTCTCTTCCTATTATTGTGTTCCTGTTAATTTCTCCTTTTATGTTTGTTAATGTTTGTCTTATGTATTGAAGTGCACCTATGTTGGGTGCATAGATATTTACAATTGTTATATCTTCCTCTTGGATTGATTCCTTGACCATTATGTAGTGTCCTTACTTATCTCTTGTAATATTTTTTATTTTAAGGTCTATTTTGTCTGATATGAGGATTGCTACTCCAGCTTTCTTTTGCTTCTCATTTGCGTGGAATATATTGGTGTGGAATATGGAATATATACATGGAATATACAGCCTCTTACTTTCAGTCTTTATGTATCTTTAGGTCTGAAGTAGGTTTCTTATAGGCAGCATATATATGGGTCTTGTTTTTCTATCCATTCAGCCAGTCTGTGTCTTTTGGTTGGAACATTTAATCCATTTACATTTAAAGTAATTATTGACATATATGTACCTATTGCCATTTTCTTAATTGTTTTGGGTTGCTTTTGTAGATCTTTTTTTTTCTCTTGTATCTCTTGACTATATAAGTCCCTTTAACATTTTTGTAAAGCTGGTTTGGTGGCACTGAATTCTCTTAAATTTTCTTATCTGTAAAGCTTTTTAGTTCTCCATTAGTTTTGAATAAGATTTTTGCTGTGTACAGTAATCTGGTTGTAGATTTTCCCCTTTCAGTACTTTAAACATATCCTGCCATTTCCTTCTGGCCTGCAGAGTTGCTGCTGAAAAATCAGCTGTTATGTGTATGGGGTTTCCCCTTGTATGTACTTGTCGCTTTTCCCTTACTGCTTTCAATATACTTTCTTTGTGTTTAGTCTTTGTTAGTTTGATTAGTGTGTGTCTTGATGTGTTTCTCTGTGAGTTTATCCTGTATGGGACTCTTTGTGCCTCTTGGACTTGATTAACTATTTCCTTTTCCATGTTGAGGAAATTTTCAAATATAATCTCTTCAAAATTTTTCTCATATGCTTTCTTTTTCTCTTCTTCTGGGACCTCTGTAATTCGAATATTGGTGCATTTGATATTGTACCAGAGGCCTCTGAGACTATCCTAAGCTCTTTTTATTCTTTTTACTTCATCCTGCTATTTGGAAGTTATTTCCACCACGTTATTTCCAGTTCACAGATTCATTCTTCTGCTTCAGATATTCTGTTATTGATTCCTTCTAGGGTATTTTTAATTTTAGTAATTGTGTTGTTTGTCTCTGTATGTTTATTCTTTAATTATTCTAGGTCTTTGTTAATTGATTCTTGCATTTTCTCCCCTTTGTTTTCAAGGTTTTTGGTCACCTTTACTATCATTATTCTGAATTCTTTTTCAGATACTTTGCCTATTTCTTCTTCATTTATTTGGACTTCTGTGTTTCTAGTTTGTTCCTTCATTTGTGTAGTTTTTCTCTGCCCTTTCATTATTCTTTTTAATGTATTCTGTTTGAAGTCTCCTTTTCCCAGCCTTCAAGGTTGAATTTGTCTTTCCTTTTGGTTTCCTCCCACCTAAGGTTGGTCCAGTGGTTTATGTAAGCTTTGTATAGGTTAATATTTGTGCTGAGTTTTTTGTTTGTTTGTTTTTCCTCTGATGGGCAAGGCTGAGTGAGGTGATAATCCTGTCTGTTGATGGCTGGGTTTGTATGTTTGTTTCTTTTGTTGTTTAGATGAGGCGTCCTGAACAAGATTCTACTGGTGGTTTGGTGATGCTGAGTCTTGCATTCAGGTGGTTTCCTTTGTGTGAGTTCTTACTATCTGATACTCCCTAGGGTTAGTTCTCTGGTAGTCTAGGTTCTTGGAGTCAGTGCTACCACTCCAAAGGCTTGGGGTTTGATCTCTGGTCAGGAACAAAGATTCCACAAGTGGTTTGTTATGGCTTTAAGTGAGATTTTAAAAAAGGAATCCAAGACAAATGGCAGTTACAAAATCAGGCAAACAATACTGAAAACTTCCTTTATATGTCTATATATGTGGGTATACTTTTCACTTTTTTGTCAGGTTGTTTTTATTTCATGTTATCTAATTGGGTCACTTGTTTCCTTTAATTTTATATATAAATGGTCGATTCTTGTTTTGATTGATTTTGTGTTTGACCTTTTGTTTAGATTTCGTTCCACGGTTCAACCTTATTTCGTTACTTTTGTTTGATTGTTTGCAAATCTCCTTTCCTTTCTTTCTTTTCTTCCTTTCTGATCTATTCGTTTTAATTTATCTCCGTCTTCTAATCGACGTTCCCCTTTTCTTGTCATCCTTTTCGTTTGCTTCCTTATTTACATCTTCTTATATTATCCGAAATTTTTTAAAATTTAATATTTCTCTTCTTTTTTTTTCTTCTTAAAAAAAAAAAGAAATTCCACAGAACTGTAAAAGTCCAATATAGAGGCAGTTTCATAACAACAATAGAAAATGTGACTTTAAAAAAAACTCAAAAGCTTAATTAGATTTAATAGTGCCAATTATATCAACTACTACAACAGATGGAGAAGAGGGGAAAAACGAGGGAAAAAAATCCAAAAGAATCTACAGAACAAGTCAAAAAAATAAATAAATGGTTTTCTTGAGTCACTACTGTCAGAGTCCTTTCCCTCGCTGGGAGTCTCAGTACACCTCATCTCTCTAGGATGCCCTCCAATGCTGTGCTGATCTCTGGATCTGCTGTGGAGGCACCTCAGATTCTAATCTGGTCCTACTCCTGTGTGCTCTTGCCTCCAATGTCCACGCCTATCAGAACTAGTGTGTTTTCTTTTGAGGGAACTATTAGTGTCCTTTTATATATTCCGTAGACACTAACCTGCCTAGTTGATTGTGTAGATTTAGTCTACAGATTGTACAGCTTGTGGAAAGGTTTTGGGTCTTCTTCCTTAGCCACACTGCCCCTGGGTTTCAATTATGGTTTTATTTCCACCTCTGCATGTGGGGTGTTCACTGGGGTTTGCTTCTGGAGTACTTGGGTTTGCCCTATGAGGGCCAGGTGTGGGGGTGGTGCAGCTGCTTGAGTCACAAGGGTTCTGGCAGAACCTGGTACTCAGAGGAGTTGGTGGCTAAGACAGTAGGAAATATAGTGCTCCAGAAGGGTATGGCAACCAGTGTTGGCCAATACGCTCCAGTATTCTTGCCTGGAGAAACCCCCTGCCAGAAAAGCCTGGCAGGCCATGGTCTTCAGGGTTGCAAAGAGTTGGACACAACTGAAGGGATCCTGGGTGCATAGATGCAAGACTTTGAGAGTTGAGCATGAAGGCGGCATAGCTGCTTGGCTTGCAGGGACCCTGGTAGCGCCAAATGTGCAGGGACACTGATTGCCTCCACTTTAGGAGTTAACGCCCTATCAGTGTCTTTTCTTTTGAAGCCTCATCTAGTTGGCAATCAGAAAGCCTCTTTGGCCAGTTTTTCTCTGTAGCTATGCCCGTTCAGACACTTAGAAGGTTCCCTTGCCTATGGTCCTTCTCTGTTGTTCAGTGCATTAGGTAAGTAGAGGCCCCCCCTTCCACCCTGGTTGAGGTCCTACTCTGTAGATAGGCACATCAGTCACTCAAAGAGGCACCCTGGGTGGGGTCCTACTCTGTAGATTGGCACATCAGTTACTTAAAGTAGCACCCTGGGTGGGGTTCTACTCTGTAGTTCAGTGTGTCAGGTGTTTTATGGGCAGGCCTCTCTATTGTTCAGCTGCCGATGCTGGCAGGTCAGAGAGGCTATCATAATGGCTTCACCTGCTACGTGTGACTGAGCAGTATCACTTTGCTTCCAGGGCTGCCTGGCTTTCCTCCACAGGCATTTCCCACCACAATCTTCTCCCTCACATCCTCCCAATGTGTCTCTCCACAGTCAACAGCAGCCCTCACCCTGGCTTTGCTCCACAATGCCTAAACTCCAGCTCCCACCTGCTGCACCTTCCAGGGGACCTGTGTCCCTGTTTGGGGTATGTATGGCTGCAGCAAGAACTGTCTGATTCTCATTCCATTTAGGCTTCACAGATCATCTGTTTCACTCTCAGCCTTAAGTGTTTCTTCTGACTCAGACAATTGCCGTGATGTGGGGATTGGACCCCTGCTTCAGTTCTCTCACCTGCTGAGGGCAGGTCCAGTCCTACTAACACTCTTGTCCGCCCCTCCCCCCACCTAGTTCCTTCATCCTATGGAGTTTTGCGTGGTTCTATACATTATTTTCTGTTGGTCAGGTATTCCTGTTCATTCTCTGCTGGTGTTCTGAATGCACTTCTGTGTCTGAAGGTGTATTTCTGATGAATCTATGTAGAGAGATGTACTCCACATCCACTTACTCCTCTGCTAGCTTGTTCTCTCAAGACCATATTTTTTTATCTCAATGTATTTGTAAATTTTTCAGTTTTTTTTTTTTTCTTGTAATTGGTTTCTAGCTTTCTTACCATTGTGGTCAGAAAAGATGTTAGATATTATTTCAATTTTCTTAAATGTTTTAAGACTTGTTTTATGACCTAACATATGACTTATTATGGAGAATATTTCATGTGTTCTAGAGAATAATTTGTATTTGTGATGAGAAAAATGCCTTTTGTTTTCCTAAGTTGCTCTCTAGGCATAAACCTGCTCAAACCAAAAGCTGGGCATTTAGATAAGGAGTTAGTATTTTCACTGTAGGTTCCCACTTTGTTTTTCCCAGAGAACCTTTTAACATAACTACTTAGAGTGAGTTCCATGAAAAGTTAGTAACTCTGCCTCCAAGCACCTTTTAAATAATAGATGTTTGCTACCCTGCTATGTATCTCCTGCTCTCACTGGTGACATGGGTTTGAGGATTGTCATTTTTTTCACCTCCTTGTATCCCATCTTCCCCTACTTCTGCGGTCTAGAAGAAACAAATCTTGTGACTTTATTTCTTTTATGTAAATGTATTGAAGTTGTGCCTTCAATAAAAACAACCCTGTGGGTTTCACTTTGCAAATATAGAAGCTCAGATACTGAGGGATATGCCTGCTGAATCTGTGTAACTGGCTTATTCTCCCTCATTATGCAGGTCATAAAATGCATATTATTAATTCAACACACCAGCTGCAGCTTCTCAACACAATATCTGCTGCTGCTGGATGGAATGTTCTATAAATGTCTGTTAAGTTCATCCAGATAATCATGTAATTTAAGTCCACTGTTCCCATGTTGATTTTATGTGTGGATGATCTATCCATTTTGAAAATGGG
Source organism: Oreotragus oreotragus (assembly GCA_006410675.1). Lineage (NCBI taxonomy): Eukaryota > Metazoa > Chordata > Mammalia > Artiodactyla > Bovidae > Oreotragus > Oreotragus oreotragus. Next base: position 111,735 of record SJYX01008536.1, on the reverse strand, counting down.
ATATTGAAGTCCTGTAATACTATTGTATTGTATCTATTTTTCTACTTTGGTATATAATAATTGCTTTGTATATTTCAGTGCTCTTATATTGAGACCATACTTATGAATATTATATCCTCTTGATAAACTCACCCTTTCAACCTTATATAACATCTTTCTTTGTCTATTTTACAGATGTTGGCTAAAAAAACTTTTGCCTGAATTAGGTATAAATATCCTTGGTTTCTTTTGGATTCCATTTTTTTTCCTGTCCCTTCACTCTGTCTGTGTATGTGCCTTTCAATCTGAAGTCTTTTGTGAGCAGCATATCATGGTCTTCTGTTTGTTTGTTTTTAATACATCCAAACATTCTGAGCCTTTTGCTCAGAGAACTTAGCCCACTTGCATTTAAAGTAATTATTGAGAGGTATGAACTTATTATCAACAATTTTTAAATTATTTTCTGGCTGGTTTGTAATCCCTTTGTTCCTTTCTTCTTTGTTTTGGCTCTTTCTTTGTGATTTGACAATTTTCTGTAGTGATATGATTAGATTCCTTCTTCTGTATCTTTTGTGTATCTGTTATAGGTTTTTGCTTTGTGAGTAACATAAGCCGCATAACATAAGCCTTGTAAGAGTCTATTTAAACTGATAACAACTTTCAGTTCAAACACATAGGAAAGCTCTATATTTTACTCTCTTGCAATGTTTTATGACATAAATTACATCTTCTTACCTTGTGTATTAATTAGCAAACTATTATAGCTATAGTTATTTTTACTACCTTTGCTTTTAATTTTAATACCAGATTTATAAGTGATTTACTACTACCATTACAATAGAGTACTCTAAATTTTACTATAAACTTATCTTTGCCAGTGAGATTTATACTTTCACATGTTTTCTTGTTACAAATTAGTCATTTTATTTTGGCATGAAGACGTATCTTTAACAGGCCTTTAAGGCTAATTTATGGTGATGAACTCCAGGTTTTGCTTGTCTGAAAACCTCAGTATCTTTCCTTCATTTCTGAAGTATACTTTTTATAAGTAGCATGTTCTTAACTGGCTTTTTCTTCTTCTTCTTCTTCTTCTTCATAACATAAGCCTTGTAAGAGTCTATTTAAACTGATAACAACTTTCAGTTCAAACACATAGGAAAGCTCTATATTTTACTCTCTTGCAATGTTTTATGACATAAATTACATCTTCTTACCTTGTGTATTAATTAGCAAACTATTATAGCTATAGTTATTTTTACTACCTTTGCTTTTAATTTTAATACCAGATTTATAAGTGATTTACTACTACCATTACAATAGAGTACTCTAAATTTTACTATAAACTTATCTTTGCCAGTGAGATTTATACTTTCACATGTTTTCTTGTTACAAATTAGTCATTTTATTTTGGCATGAAGACGTATCTTTAACAGGCCTTTAAGGCTAATTTATGGTGATGAACTCCAGGTTTTGCTTGTCTGAAAACCTCAGTATCTTTCCTTCATTTCTGAAGTATACTTTTTATAAGTAGCATGTTCTTAACTGGCTTTTTCTTCTTCTTCTTCTTCTTCTTCTTCTTCTTTCTTTCTTTCTTCACCTTAAATATATCATGCCACTCCCTTCTGGCCTACAAATTTTCTGTTGAAATATTTTCAGGCAGTCTTATGAAGGTTCCCCAGGATATAACAACTGTCATTTTTAAAATTTCTCTTCTTATCTTTAACTTTTGACAATGTAATTATAAAGAGTAATGGTGTGAACCATCTCATTTGAAACTGTCTCTGATTCCAGATGGACATCTGTTTCCTTCTCCAGTTTAAGGAATTTTTCAGCCAGACCCAAACTTGGGCAACTGATGAAAACACATGCATCAAACAATCTGAATAAAAGGAGCCTGAAAATACAACAACAACAAAAAAAATCAGAACAGAGACATCACTGATGACCTTAATGTGTACAATTTCAATGAGATGTTATGATTGCCATGTACTGTAAGTTGAAATTCAACCTGAATGCAGTGATGCATACAGAGTGTGATTCCAAGCAGACAGGAAAAAAATGTATGGGCAGAGTTCTCATAAGATGGCAGAGCAAAAATAACTTGAGCTCACCTCTTCTCATGAGCTTGCCAAAATCAGAACTAACTGCTTACAATCATTGAAAAAGACTGGAACCTAAATAAAGGTAATTTACCATCAAAAACATGAAGATTAAGCCCAATCAGATGGTAGAAGGTGTGAATTTACAATATAATCGAGTCCCATATCCCCAACGGTGAGTGACCATCAGATGGTAGGAGGTGTGAATTTACAATATAATCAAGTTCCATATCCCCGAGGGTGGTGGACAATGATATCACAGAAGTTCTATAGGAGGGAGAGCTCTGAGCCCTACAACAGGCTCCTCAGGCTAACAGTCTGGCATCCAGAGGAACACTCTGAGGGGGCTTGAGCACAGGTGCTCCACAGGACTGGGGGAAACAGAGATTGCACTCTTGGAAGATGCACACAAGGTCTTATGCTTACCAGGACCCAGGACAAAAGTAGTGACCTCATAGAAACCTAGATAAGACCTAGCTTCTTGTCTAGAAGAACTCCTGGGGAGGTGTGGGGCAGTGGTGGCTCATTTTGAGAACAAGGACATTGTGGCAGAGGTACTGGAGAATATTCATTGGCATCAGCTATTATGGCAGCCACCATTTTGGGGAGGAAGAACTGACTCAGCCCACTCCGAGTGCTGAGATGCCTCAAATCAAACAACCAATAGGGCAGGAACACATTCCAACCCATCAGGAGTCCTAAAGTCTTCTTGAGCACATATCTACCCCCTAAACAAACCCCTTGGAATGGCCTATCAGAGGGAAAAGACACAACTCCACTCACAAGTGGACAGGAAATAGTCCTTCCCACCAGGAAGCCTGCGCAACTATTTTAAACAGCCTCATCCAACAGAGAGAAGACAGCAGAAGCAAGAATATTATGATCTGACACCTTGTGGGACCTGCTGGCCCTTGGCCCCTCCATGATGAGAGGGGAATGTATTGATGAGACACATAGGACATCTCCTAGAGTGGGCCATTTGTCCAAGGTTGAGAAAAATAACTAACCCTCCACATATATAAAAATACAAATATCAATGTAGATCAAATGAGATGGCAGAGGAATATGTTTCAGATGAAGGAATAAAATTAAACCCAGAAAAGAGCCAAATGATGTGTAAATAGACACTGAGAAAGAGTTCAGAGTAATGATTATAAAGATAGCCTAAACCTTAGAAAAAGAATGGACACATAGAGGAAGAAATTGGAAGATGTCAAAGAGCTAGAAAATATAAAGAATAACCAGAGGTGAAGAATCCAACAGCTGAAATGAAAAACACACTAGAAGAAATAAATACTAGAATAAACAAGGCAGAAGTGAGCTGGAAGACAGAGTGGTGATAAGTTAGCTGGAAGATAGAGTGGAGGAAATCACTGCCACAGAATAGAATAAAGAAAAAAGAATGAAAACAAATGAGAGCTGTTTAAGAGACATCTGGGACAAAGTCATATGCACCAACATACTCATTACCATACATACCCATAGAGGTCCCAGAAGGAAAAGAGAAAGAAAAAAGACCTGAGAAAATATTTGAAGTTGAAAAATTCCCTAACATGGGAAAGAAAGCAGGCACCTAAGTCCAGGAAGTACAGAGAGTTCCATACAGGATTAATCAAAGGAAGAACACACTGAGAAAACAGTAATAAAAGTAACAAAAATTAAAAGACAAAGAGAAAACATTAAAAGCAACAAGGGTGATTGCTGTTGTTCACAAATAAAATACAATAATTTACAGGGAAATTATTATAAGATTATCAGCTGATTTGTCATCAGAAACTCCAGGCCAGAAGGAAGTGTCACAACCTATTTAATGTGATAAAAGAGAAAAACCTACAACCAAGAATACTCTACCCAGCAAGGTTCTGATTAAGATTTGATGGAAAAATCAAAAACTTTATAGATAAGCATGCTAAAAGAATCTAGGGCCATAAAACTAGCTTTACAACAGATACTAAAGGAAATTATCTTGGCCAAAACTAGAAACAAAGTTATAAAATGGGAAAGCTCACTGGTAAAGGTAAAAATACAATAGATGTAGGAAATGAGCCACAAGCAAATATGATATCTAAGCTAGTTATTGTGGTAGAAGGAGAGTACAGAAGCTAAATATTTGAAATGCATTTAAAATTGAGTGATCAGCAACTTAAAACCATTATACATACACACACACACACACACAGCGATTCTTATAACAAATCCTCATGGTAAGTGCAAATAAAAAATCTATAATAGATATACTCACAAAAAAGAAAAAGAAATGCAATTGTAACTTTAAATATAGTCATCAAACCACAAGAGAAGAAAACAAAAGAAATAAGGGGGGGAAAGATCTACAAAGATAAATCCAAAACAACGAACCAATGTGTGCTGTGTTAAGTCATTTCAATCATGTTCAACTCTTTGCAACCCTATGAACTGTAGCCTGCCATGCTCCTCTGTCCATTGGATTCTCCAGGCAAGAATACTAGAGTGGGTTGCCATGCCTTTCTCCAGGGGATTTTCCTGACCCAGGGAATCGAACCTTCATCTTTACATCTCCTGTGTTGACAGGCAGGTTCTTTACCACTAGTGTCACTTGGGAAGCCCAGTTTACATATATTTACATTAAATGTAAATGAATTAAATGTTCCAACCAAAATTCATACACTGGCTGAATGGATACAAAAATAAGAGCCATAAAATGGCTGTCTATAAGAGATCCACTTCAGATCTAGGGACATATACAGACTGAAAGTGAAGGGACGGAAAATGTATTTAATACCAAAAAAAAAAAAAAAAATGAAAAGAAAACAGCTGGAGTAGCAATGCTCATATCAGACAAAGGAGACTTTAAAGACTGTTGCAAGGGACAAGAAAGGACGTTACATAATGATCAAGGGGTCAATTCAATAAGATATAACAACTGTAAATATTTATGCAGCCAACATAGGAGCACTTAAATACACAAGGCAAATGTTAATAAACATAAAATAAATTGGCAGTGACACAATAATAGTGGGAGTCATAACATCCCACTTACAACAATGGACAGAGCATCCTGACAAAATTCAATAAAGAAACACAGGCCTTAACGACACATTAGATCAGATGAACTTAACACATTATACAGCATTCCATCCAAAGGCAGTAGAATGGACATTTATTTCAAATGCATATGGAACATCCTCCAGGATAGGTTACATGCTGAACCACAAAACAAACCTGAGTAAATTTAAGAAAACTGCAATACTATCAAGCAACTTTCCCAGTCATAATACTTGAAATTAGAAGTCAACCACAAGAAAAAAAGAAAACTGCAAAAACACAAACACATGGAGGCTAAATAATATGCTGCTAATCAACCAGTAAACCAGTGAAGAAATCGAGGAGAAAATTTAAAAATGCCTAGAGGGAAATGAAAACATGCTGAAACATCATGAACATCATGAAAACATAATGATCTAAAACCTATAGGACACAGCAGAAGCAGTTCTAAGGTTGAAATTGATAGCAATAAAACCTTACCACAGGAAACAAGAAAAATCTTAAATAAACCAAATCTTACACCTAAAACAACTAGGTGCTCAGTTACTCAATTTTGTCAAACTCTACACAATCCCATGAACTATGGAATCATCTGTTCATGGAATTTTCCAGGCAAGAATACTGGAGTAGGTTACCATTTCCTGCCCCATAAAGCAACTAGTGAAAAAATAATAAACAAACCTGAAATTAGTAAAACGAAAGAAATCACAAGATCAAAGCAGAAATAAATGAAATGGAGATGAAGAAAACAATAAGAAAGAACAGTTAAATTAAGATGCTGGTTCTTCCAAAGAAAAACAAAATTGATAGATCTTTACAAAGACTCATCAAGAAAAAAATGGGATGGGAAAAGGACAAAGTCAATAAAATTAGAAATGAAAAAAAGTTACAAATGATACCACAGAAATACAAAAGACTATAAGAGAGTACTATGCCAACAAAACAGATAATCTAAAAGAGATAAACAATTCTTAAAAAGGTACAATTTCCTAAGACTAAACCATGAAGAAACATAAAATATGAACAGATCAATCACAAGTACTGTGATTGTAATGGTGATTTTAAAAACTCCCAACAAAGAAAAGCACAGGACCAAATGGCTTCACTGGTGAAATCTGTTAAACATTTAGAGAAGATTTAACATTTACCCTTCTGAAACTATTTAAAAATATTGCAAAGTGACACTCTCAAACTCATTCTATGAGGATACCATTACCCTGACACCAAAACCAGACAAAGATAGCCAAGGAAAAAAATAAATAAATTACAGGTCAATATCACTAATGAATGTGAAGGCAAAAATACTCAACAAAATTCTAGCATACTAAATCCAACATATATTAAAAGGATCAAACCCCATGATCAGTGGGATTTATCCCATGAATGCAAGAATTTTTCAGTATCCACAAATTAGTGTGAAATGCAACAGTAACAAACTGAAGAATAAAAACCATGTGATCATCTCAGTAGATATAGAAAAAGTTTATGATAAAGTTCAACATCCATTATGATAAAAATTCTCCAGAAGGTGTACATTGATGGAATATACCTCAATAAGAACTGTATATGACAAACTGACTGCTAACATCACACTCAATGCTAACAAGCTGAAGGCATTTGCTTTAAGATCAAGAATAAAACAAGGAGGTCTGCTCTTAACAATTTATTCAGCTTAATTTTTGAAGTCCTAGCTACAACAACCACAAAATAAAGATATAAAAGAAACCCAAATTGTAAATGAAAAAGTAGACCTATCACTGTTTACATAATAATATACATTAGTTCAGTTCAGTTAAGCCACTCAATCATGGTCGACTCTGAAACTCCATGAACTGCAGCATGCCAGGCTTCCCTGTCCATCACCAACTCCCAAGGTTTACTCAAATTCATGTCCATTGAGTCAGTGATGCCATCCAGCCATCTCATCCTCTGTCCTCTCCTTCTCCTTCTGCCTTCAATCTTTCCCAGCATCAAGGTCATTTCAAATGAGTCAGTTCTTTGCATCAGGTGGCCAAAGTATTGGAGTTTCAGCTTCAACACCAGTCTTTCCAATGAACATTCAGGACTGATCTCCTTTAGAATGGACTGGTTGAATCTCCTTGCAGTCCAAGGGACTCTCAAGAGTCTTCTCCAACTGCTGTTGCTGCTGCTAAGTCACTTCAGTCTTGTCTGACTCTGTGCGACCCCATAGATGGCAGCCCACCAGGCTCTGCTGTCCCTGGGATTCTCCAGGCAAGAACACTGGAGTGGGTTGCCATTTCCTTCTCCAATGCATGAAAGTGAAACGTGAAAGTGAAGTCGCTCAGTCGTGTCCTACTCTTTGCGACCCCATGAACTGCAGCCTACCATGCTCCTCTGTCCATGGGATTTTCCAGGCAAGAGTACTGGAATGAGGTGCCATTGCCTTCTCCAACAACACAGTTCAAAAGCATCAGTTCTTCGGTGCTCAGCTTTCTTTATAGTCCAACTCTCAAATCCATACATGATTACCAGAAAAACTATAGCCTTGAATAGATGGACCTTTCTTGGCAAAGTAATATCTCTGCTTTTTAATAAGCTGTCTAGGTTGGTCATAATTTTTCTTCCAAGGAGTAAACATCTTTTTTAATTTTATGGCTGTAGTCACCATGTGCAGTGATTTTGGATAAATAAAGTCTACCACTGTTTCCACTGTTTCTCCATCTATTTGCCATGAAGTGATGGGGCCAGATATTATGCTCTTAGTTTTTTGAATGTTGAGTTTTAAGCCAACTTTTTCACTCTCCTTTTTCACTTTCATCTAGAGGCTCTTTAATTCTTCTTCAGTTTCTGCCATAAGTGTGGTGTCATCTACATATCTGAAGCTATTGATATTACTCCCAACAATCTTGATTCCAGCCTGTGCTTCATCAACCCCGGTGTTTCCCATGATGTATGCTGCATATAAGTTAAATAAGCAGGGTGACAATATATAGCCGTGATGTACTCCATTCCCAATGGAAGCAGTCTGCTGTTCCATGTCTGTGGAGGAGCTGGAAGGCTTTGAGCAAATACTGAGAATGTATTTGCTCCACTCTTGACAAAGGTTGGAATCTGGAAAGAGCATAACAAAGGGTTATGAGCATTCGCCTAGTGCCCAAGGCTGGGAACGGATAACGAAGTGTTGTATGCCTGGCCTTGAGGCATTCGAAGGCTTCCTTCTGACCACCTGTTTCTGAGAGCAAGGACTGTTTCATGATAAGACTCCTTTTNTTCAACTTCAGCTTCTTCAGCATTACTGGTTGGGGCATAGACTTGGATTACTGTGATATTGAATGGTTTGCCTTGAAAACAAACAGAGATCATTCTGTCATTTTTGAGACTGCATCAGAGTACTGCATTTCGGACTCTTTTGTTGACCATGATGGCTACTCCATTTCTTCTGAGGGATTCCTGCCCGCAGTAGTAGATATAATGGTCATCTGAGTTAAATTCACCCATTCCAGTCCATTTGAGTTAGCTGATTCCTAGAATGTCAACATTCACTCTTGCCATCTCCTGTTTGACCACTTCCAATTTGCCTTGATTCATGGACCTGATATTCCAGGTTCCTATGCAATATTGCTCTTTACAGCATCGGACCTTGCTTCTATCACCAGTCACATCCACAGCTGGGTATGGTTTTTGCTTTGGCTCCGTCCCTTCATTCTTTCTGGAGTTATTTCTCCACTGATCTCCAGTAGCATATTGGGCACCTACTGACCTGGGGAGTTCCCATCATTTTGCCTTTTCATACTGTTCATGGGGTTCCCAAGGCAAGAATACTGAAGTGGTTTGCCATTCCCTTCTCCAGTGGACCACATTCTGTCAGACCTCTCCACCATGACCCGCCCGCCTTGGGCGGCCCCACAGGAGATGGCTTAGTTTCATTGAGTTAGACAAGGCTGTGGTCCTAGTGTGATTAGATTGACTAGTTTTCTGTGATTACGATTTCAGTGTGTCTGCCCTCTGATGCCCTCTTGCAACACTTACCGTCTTACTTGGCTTTCTCTTACCTTGGTCGAGGGGTATCTCCTCACCCCCACCCCTCCTGACCTTGAACATGGAGTAGCTCCTCTAGGCCCTCCTGTGCCCACGTAGCCACCACTCCTTGGACGTGGGGTTGCTCCTCTCAGCCGCCACCCCTGACCTCAAAGGTGCGGTAGCTACTCTTGGCCGCCCCCCCTCGGGCATATGGGGTCCTCCTGCCTTCCGCCCCTGACCTCGGACTTCGAGTAGCTCCTCTCAGCCACGCTGCGCTTGTGCACCATCACAGCCGCCCTCGCTTGTGCACTTACCACCTAATAGTGTGTCTGTCACTTATTCACTAAGCAATTGGCTCTTCAGTATGTATGGGTTGAGCTAAACTTTACAGATACAAATGAGGAGACATAGTTCTTGCCCTCAAGATGTTCAATGTTCGTTGGAAGCCAAACTATTTATATAAACAGTTATGATTTTTGCTTTTTTTATTTGTCCAAGATTTTTTTAAATTGGAGAATGATTGCTTTACAATGTTGTGGCAGTCTTTGCCATACATCAATGAGAATCAGTCATAATCATTTATATATACGTATATCTCCCCTCAGAAGTTTCCCAGGTGGTGCTGGTGGTAAACAACCCACCTGCCAATGCAGGAGACATAAGAGACACAGGTTCGATCCCTGGGTTGGGAAGGTCCCCTGGAGGAGGGCATGGCAACCCACTCCAGTATTCTTGCCTAGAGAATCCCATGGACAGAGGAGTCTAGCAGACTACAGTCCATAGGGTTACAAAGAGTAGGGCACAACTGAAGCGACTTAGCACAGATACATATATCCCTCCCCCTTGAGCTTCCCCTGCCCAGCTGTTTTTGATTTCTTCTTCTTTTTGGAAGCGTGTTGAGAGTGGACTGAATGCTAGTGGATCAGGTGATTGTCTGGTTGTGATTTTGCCTCAATTCAAATACAACCTTTTTTTTTTCTGTAAAAGCAGAAACTTTGAAAATTGACCTTTGCTACAAACATGCTAACCATCACTGACCCTGATTTCCACTGTGCCTTTCCCCCTTTAAGCTGTTCTCTACTTTATCTAAGAGAAGTAAAGCAGCTGGTTTACAGTTTTCGAGTTGGTTTTTAACTGATAAAGACTCAACTTTTCTTTTGCCTGAACATTGTTATAGCCAAACTAAAGCCGAAACACTTTAGTTTGCTGTTTCAACTTCAAAATAAAAAGAAACAAACCCAAAAAATAAATAAATAAATAAATAAAAAGAACTCCTCCTGGACCTGAAAGTGCTTGAGGTCTTGAAGAGGTCCTGCAAGAGTTATTCTTTTTCCAGTGCTGGTTTTTGTCACCTTAAAGCAGATGTAAGCTCCCTGAAGGCAGAGTCAGCTTTTATTTACTTGTAGGTCCCACATGGCAACTAGCAGGGAGTCATACACAGAGAAGCTTCTGGGTAACTATTTGTGGAAGCAGTACAAAAGTAGATTCACTCACATGCATGCGCCTTCGCTCTTGGAGTCATCCACGATGTTTAACACAATCCATTCTACGTGTTGCTCCTTGGCTGTTTCATGGGCCCTATCCTGGGTACTTCAGTTAGTAGGTTTCTTGAAAACAGGAATACTGGCTCATAACTTTCTCTTGTATTGCCGGTAAAGGTTTGTTGATTCACATGTCTTGTTTTATCTAGAATGAATTTATCCTGCTATGTTAGATCTTCTGAAAGAAGAAAAAGATGACTGCCTCACATTAACAGAACTAGAATAAGCTCCAGGCCAGAATACTGGAGTGAGTAGCCTTTCCCGTCTCCAGGGGATCTTCCCAGCCCAGGGATCTAACCCAGGTCTCCTGCATTGCAGGTGGATTCTTTCCCAGCTGAGCCACAAGGGAAGCCAAGAATACCAGAGAGGGTAGCCTATCCCTTCTCCAGGGGTTTTCTTCTTGACCCGGCAATCAAACTGGCATCTCCTGCATTGCAAGTGGATTCTCTACCAACTGAACTATTAGGGAAGCCCAGAATATGCTACCCTGAAGCACACCCTAAAAAGTATATGTTATAGTGTTGCTCAGTTGAGTAATTCACTCAGGGAAGTTTCTATTGAATGAGATTTCAGCAGGCTGCACTTGGGGCTGCACAGTGCCTTTGAATTGGTGATAGGCATCCCATACACAGATCTATAAGCAGCATCAGTAATGTGGTATCAGTTCAGTTCAGTTCAGTCACTCAGTCGTGTCCGACTCTGCGACCCCATGAATCGCAGCACGCCAGGCCTCCCTGTCCATCACCAACTCCCGGAGTTCACTCTGACTCATGTCCATCGAGTCCGTGATGCCATCCAGCCATCTCATCCTCTGTCATCCCCTTCTCCTCCTGCCCCCAATCCCTCCCAGTATCAGAGTCTTTTCCAGTGAGTCAACTCTTCGCATGAGGTGGCCAAAGTACTGGAGTTTCAGCTTTAGCATCATTCCTTCCAAAGAAATCCCAGGACTGATCTCCTTCAGAATGGACTGGTTGGATCTCCTTGCAGTCCAAGGAACTCTCAAGAGTCTTCTCCAACACCACAGTTCAAAAGCATCAATTCTTCAGCACTCAGCTTTCTTCACAGTCCAACTTTCACATCCATACATGACCACAGGAAAAACCATAGCCTTGACTAGACAGACCTTGTGAATTAACTCATAAGTGGCTTCTAATGTAATGCAGAAAATGATAGTCACTACACAGAACTTTAGGAGAAAGGGAATGAAGGAGAGAGAGAAAGGAGACAGAGGAGAATAAGAATGTATTCCAGAAGATAAAGGAATAAAAAATTTTATTCTCCCTAAGAATAAATAGACTGCATCAATAGACTCAAGCTCAGGCAGACCAGGACAATACTACATGGCCTCCATATGGTTTCAAAAGATCCATTCAGAAAGAACTGCAGTATACCTTCGTAAGAAGTATAACAACAGAATGACTAGGTTTCTCCAAACAGTCCCATGTTGACTCCAGGCTACAGAATGAATAACTTGGTTGACTTGCCACATTGTCAAATACAGACAGCTGTATAGTTCCCCTTTCTAAAAGTCCACGGCAATCACACTGAAATGAGGCATCAACCAAAAGACCATAGTCCAGAGAGGTGAGCAAGCAGCCTCCAAGGTGCCCAGGAAACAAGACTCCAGTGTTTAAGAAAGCCCTGGAGGAGCTGTTGAGCTTTAAGCTCAACATTCAGAAAATGAAGATCATGGCATCTGATCCCATCACTTCATGGGAAAGAGATAGGGAAACAGTGGAAACAGTGTCAGACTTTATTTTTTTGGGCTCCAAAATCACTGCAGATGGTGACTGCAGCCATGGAATTAAAAGACGCTTACTCCTTGGAAGCAAAGTTATGACCAACCTAGATAGCATATTGAAAAGCAGAGACATTACTTTGCCGACGAAGGTCCATCTAGTCAAGGCTATGGTTTTTCCTGTGGTCATGTATGGATGTGAGAGTTGGACTGTGAAGAAGGCTGAGCGCCGAAGAATCGATGCTTTTGAACTGTGGTGCTGGAGAAGACTCTTGAGAGTCCCTTGGACTGCAAGGAGATCGAACCAGTCCATTCTGAAGGAGATCAGCCCTGGGATTTCTTTGGAAGGAATGATGCTAAAGCTGAAACTCCAGTACTTTGGCCACCTCATATGAAGAGTTGACCCACTGGAAAAGACTCTGATGCTGGGAGGGATTAGGGGCAGGAGGAAAACAGGATGACAAAGGATGAGATGGCTGGATGGCGTCATGGACTTGATGGACGCAAGTCTGCGTGAACTCCGGGAGTTGGTGATGGACAGGGAGGCCTGGCATGCTGCAATTCATGGGGTCGCAAAGAGTCGGACACAACTGAGCGACTGAACTGAACTGACTAAGAGGAGCTGTGCTACTAAAAGCCCACTTTCAAAAAAGCGTGAAGGGTGATTATGTGCTGAGCACTGGGAAACCACATAGTTATGTGCATATGGATGAAAAAAAAAAGGAAAACATTCCCCAGTGCCTTCCTTCATTTTTTTTTAAGCATTTAGAGATACAGGCGTCCTGACAAATTATGGTCACCGTGCTAGTGCAGAGCTCCAGATCCTACATCCGAACATTTTAAAATCTGACTTAGCAAAATAGTGTAGAGTAAGCTGACTTTTAATGTATGTACACCAGCAGAGCGGTCTTTAGAATACTAAAGTTATTCTGTATGAGTTAGTAAATAGCTCTGCCCCCAAGCCTCCAAGTCTTCCTAAGCTGCCCCAGCCTTTCTTCCCAGCACATGCCAGCTCTTTCCCCATAGGGTTAATGCCTGGCACTGCAATAGGCCTTGAGTCCCTTTACCAGCTTCTCAAGGCAACCTGGTGTTTGTGTCAGACTGATGAGCATCTTGTTTCCCTACAGGTACAAGAAACCCAAGTGTCAGAACGTTACTAGATGAGATGGAATCAAGCAAGTGCTAACCTGGCTGGAAATGGGCCCAGATGGCCATGTCTATGGAGGCACTAGTCGTTCACTGGCTTCCACTCAGTTTTCATATCTTTGGCTAATTATGTTAGAAACCTATAAAGCATTTGAGTGTGGTCTCTACCCCACAACCCGAAAGCCCCTACAAAGCTATAGCCCTTAGACAGCAAGGGCTCACCAAAGTCTAAACCAGATAAATGAACTCTACACCCAAACACAATTTCAGTGCAACTGTTGAACATCAAGGATGAGAAAATCCCAAAAGATATCAAAGAGGAAAAAAATAGACCATGTACTAAGGAATGACAATTAGTTCCTCAGGAGGCCTGAGTAATAGTATATGCTGGAAGTCATAGATATATTATCTTCCAAATGTCTAGGGAAAATCCTTACTGACAGAGAGTTCTATATCTAACTAAACTTGTCTTTAACAGTAAGAACAGACCAACTGAAGATGGGTGATTAGTCATAGCCTCAAACTGAGACGCATGTAACTATGTATGAGAAACAACATTAAGTAAAGAAACTACACACTTTTGGCAAATCTGAATAAGAATTGACTATTATTAAGAATAACAGTCACTAAAAAAAAAAAAGAATAACAATGACTAGAAACGAAGGGACTAAATTCAAGGTGTACCTAAAATTGTAAATAGAAACAATACAAAAATATGTCAAACTGAGACGCATGTAACTATGTATGAGAAACAACATTAAGTAAAGAAACTACACACTTTTGGCAAATCTGAATAAGAATTGACTATTATTAAGAATAACAGTCACTAAAAAAAAAAAAGAATAACAATGACTAGAAATGAAGGGACTAAATTCAAGGTGTACCTAAAATTGTAAACAGAAACAATACAAAAATATGAAGGGGGATGTTCAGATTCCAAGCATCTTAAGATTTATATATTGTTCAAAAAAATTACTGAGGTTTTTTCACATTAAAAAATTTTAACCACTAATATAAAACATAGAAATGAAAAGGATTACTCCAAATTGTAGAGAGGAAAAGATGGGACAAGTAAAGGTAAAATGCTCAATGAAATAAAAGGTTGGAAAGGAATGAAGAAGCATGATAATTTGGGGGGACTTCCCTGGCGGCTTAGATGTAAAGAATTTGCCTGAAATGCAGGAGACCCAGGTTCAGTCTCTGGGTCGAGAAGATCCCCTGGAGAAAAGAATGGCTACCCACCCCAGTATCCCTGCTTGGAGAATGCCATGGATAGAGGAGCTAGACAGGCCACAGTCCATGGGGTCACAAAGAGTTAGACATGACTGAATGACGAACAGTTTCACTTTCAATAATTTTTTAAAATAAGTAAAAATTAGTAATCACAAAAAAGTAAATGGATTACATTTACTACTACCTATAAAAATTGAAGATTCTCAGAAATTTGGAATATTGAAAACAAGAAAATTCCAGCTTTTAAATGGTGTTTACAGGAGATTTATGTGAAACACGATGACATTTTAAAAAGCTGAAAGAAATGGCAAAAATATACTGAGCAAATATTACCTGAAATAAATCTGTTGTAGCAAGATTGTATGTGTGTGTGTATGTGTGCATGTTCAATCATGTCTGACCCTTTGAAAACCCATGGACTGTAGTCCATGAGGTTCCTCTGTCTATGGGATTCTCCAGGCAAGAATATTGGAGTGGGTTGCTATTTCCTCCTCCAGGGGATCTTCCTGACTCAGGGATTGAACCCACATCTCTTGTGTCTTTTGCATTGGCAGGCAGATTCTTTACCAAATGCACCATCCGGGATATAAGACACAAAATAAAATTCAGAGTGAAATATAATAATAGAAGAACCCCAAAGGCTGTTGGAGGTGCAAGGTGGACAGTCCTTCTGGGGAAGGCTGGGAAAGTGTTAGTATAGAAGGTGTGGGATAGGTTCCAGGTAAAGGCCAGATGGTGATAGTCAGTCAGTGAGTCAGGGCTGATAATGACAGACAGGTTTGTGCAGGAAATTTATGCCCAGACCTAAGCCTCCTTGGCCAAACTGTGGGCCCTCATGCTTCAAGCAGCAAATCTACAGTCATGTGATGGTCAAGTGACATGGTGCCCCGACTAGCACAGACCCTGAAGTCTGTAAAGACAGTTCTCACTTAATGATAAAAAGGAAAACCCTGCCAGGGAACATACCACAACCATGAACTTGCATTTAACTTAAAACATAATGAAAAATTCATCTTATCCTATAGGGAGATTTACAAATCCATGATTACATTGGAGATCTTAAAGTGCCTCACTCAAAAATTATACATAAAGAAAAATGCAAACCTATAGAAAAATTGAACAATTAATAAGCTGTTCCAACAGTCATTACAAATCTCAGAATCAACAAAGAGAGGCTACATGATTTTTTTAAGCACATGTGGAGCCAATATGAAAACTGAACTAACTCTCACAAACAACCAATGAGGTAAATTCTATTAAAGTCTCATTTGATATGCAAGAAATCTGAGACAAAGAGGGTTATGTAACTTGTTCATGGTCACACAACTGAGATACAAGCAGAGCTGACATGTGAATCCAGACATTTTTTTTTATTTCAGAGTTCAACTTTTAACCCTAATGTTGAGTGATTGAGGCAAAACCAAAGATTAATAACATAGAAAACTGAGAAATGTTAGAGGCATTCAAGAAATTAAAAATTGAACTGCCTATAAGACCAATCTGAAATTTTTAAAAAATGAATAAGGCACATACCAATCATGGATAAAAAAGAAGACATACCTACCAATATAGTAGAAATTGTAAAATACATAAGAGAATACTGTCATCAACCTTATACCAGTAAGTGTTAAAACAAAGACAAAATGTGCAATTTTCTGAAAAGATTTCAATTCCTAAAACTGATTCAAAAAGTTTAAAACTAATTAAACATTGCAATTAAAGAGATTGATTCAGTAGTTACATTGCATTATTTCTCCCCCAGTAAGACACCAGACTCACTGGTTTTTATAGTTCATATTCTTTTCAGAAAACTTTTAAGAAATTATTGTTCATATGTTACGCCATACTTATGTACAATAGAAAAGGAGATGAGCTTTATTAAAAAGACCCAAAGTGAACTTAAATACAGATGGGGAGATGAGTGCTATTCTTTATACTTTTTTCTCTATACTTTTATTTATTTATTTATTTATTCTTTATACTTTTTTCTGTACTTTAAATATTTCATATTAAAAAGGGGTTCTGGGAGACTTCCCTGGCGGCCCAGTGGTCAAGTCTCAGTGCTTTCAGTGCAGGGGCCATGGGTTTAATCCTCCGTCAGGGAACTAAGACCCCACAGGCTGCACAGCACGGCCAAGAAGGAAATAAATCAATAGAGGTTCTGGGAAAGGGAAGGAAGTAGCTAATCAAACACATACGTATCTTGAATCAAAATTTAATTAATAATCACTGAATCAATAACTTTTAAGTAATTTTTTCAAGTTTCTGTTTCCCAGGGGATGTCTCCAATACTTCAGACCTACATCGAAACAACTTTTTCAGCTTGGAGCTAATTTTTTCAGCTTGAACCTAACTTTCTTCTTCAGCTTGAAGAAAAAAGAATAGCTGTTTTTCTTCAGTTAGCTTCTGAATCTATGACCTTTTGAACATGCTACCACTTGAGTTTCCAAAATAATTTTATGAAATTCCTATCCCAAGAACCTTCAAAGCCCTGCCATTTTTCAGTCACCAGTCCTGCCTCTATGGGGAATTTAAAAATAACTCACCCTAATTCTTTCCTTAAAGGTGTATTCTTGGTAAACTTCTTAACCTAAAGAGGAAACCATCTTGGGGAAGAATTAACCCATATTAAAGCACAGGGTTGGAAAGAGTCTAAAACCACAGGCTTAGAAACTCCATGATTAGACTAATTTCAGCATAAGTTACAATAGACAGATCACCTCAGAGCAAAAACTGTCACATGCTATTTCATGAGGTTACTAGAGAAATCTGGAAAGGTCACAACATGAGTTTCCAATTTCTTCATTGATCCCACAGGAAAATCTATATTCCAAGAAATACATTAGAGAGTTAACAAAAATTAAGTTTAGATGTGGTGAGTAATATCATAGTTTTCATTAGAGCCATGCAATAGGAAAGAATTTAAGATTAAAGTTCAGCATAAAAATATTTTAATTTGTGGATTATAATGGCTTGCCTACTATCTATGATTCAGCTGAGGCCATTCTAAGGAAGAACTGAAAATTCTCATAGAAAAAGACTTTATGAATTTGGAGATAAATGCTTTCAATTATTGCTCAGATTCTTACTCCTAATCCTGATACTAAATTATTGCATATTATCCTTTAGCAAGTTCCCCAGTCCAGTTGATATGGAAGAATAATAATAATCAGTTTTCACTAATAAAAACACAAAATGCATGAGGGTTCTATTAAAATTTATCAGCGTTTTATTTAGAATTCACTACTTCAATGATGTATGATGTGCATGATTTTTGGAAAGATGAGATCAGATGTCTTTTGAAGAGTAAAGTCACTTTTTAATTTATCTGTTTTTATATAGAGGGACATTGTTTCTTCAGGGGAAACTTAGTTGTCCTATGTCATTGTTGTTTAGTCACTAAGTCATCTCCAACTCTTTTGTGACCCCATGGATTGTAGCCCACCATGGTCCTCTGTCCATGAGATTTCCCAGGCAAGAACACTGGAGTGGGTTGCCATTGCCCAAAGATCGAACTTGTGTCTTCTGCATTGGCAGGTGAATTATTTATCACTGAGCCCCCTGGGAACACCATTCTTTTCTATATAAATCCCTATTGTCTGTGAAGCTAGCAATATCGATGTTGTGCATGTTTAACATCACACTGACCTGTAGTATGTCATATACCATAAAATAAGTTACACTAGAATGCTACTACTGATCCCCTAGGGTGGGCAATATGTATACATTTTTCCATGTTGATTTTTTTTTACTGTATTTTTAACAAAATGAACTGTCTTGGTAAAGATTGATCATTTTCTCAATCTGAGCATCTTGAATTGTCTGCATTCTTTATATTGTCTGCTGTTTCACTTTCTTCTCCGTTCAGTTCAGTTCAGTTGCTCAGCCATGTCCGACTCTTTGCGACCCCATGAATCTCAGCACGCCAGGCCTCCCTGTCCATCACCAACTCCCAGAGTTCACTCAAACTCATGTCCATCAAGTCGGTGATGCCATCCAGCCATCTCATCCTCTGTCTTCCCCTTCTCCTCTTGCCCCCAATCCCTCCCAGCATCAGTCTTTTCCAATGAGTCAACTCTTCGCATGAGGTAGCCAAATGATACTCAAAAACATTGTACCAGAATTTCCTTGAGGTTTATTCATTGCTTTTCTTGTCGTTGTTGTATTGCTGGAGTGCACTGTTATTATTGCTTCTTTCAGTGTTAACATGTATGATATGCTTATTCAACACCAAAACCCTGGAGATTTTCTATTTATTCACTTGATACATCAAATGCACTCATCTCACATGCTAGTAAAGTAATGCTCAAAATTCTCCAAGCCAGGGTTCAACAATACATGTACTGTGAACTTTCAGATGTTCAAGCTGGTTTTAGAAAAGGCAGAGGAACCAGAGATCAAGTTGCCAACACCCACTGGATCATCGAAACAGCAAGAGAGTTCCAGAAAAACATCTATTTCTGCTTTACTGACTATGCCAAAGCCTTTGACTGTGTGGATCACAATAAACTGTGGAAAATTCTGAAAGAGATGGCAATACCAGGCCACCTGACCTGCCTCTTCAGAAACCTATATTCAGGTCAGGAAGCAACAGTTAGAACTGGACACGGATACTCATTGGAAAAGACCCTGATTCTGGGAAAGACTGAGGGCAGGAGGAGAAGGGGACAACAGAGGATGACATGGTTGGATGGCATCACCGACTCAATGGATATGAGTTTGGGTAAACTCTGGTAGTTGGTGATGGACAGGGAGGCCTGGCGTGCTGTGGTTCATGGGGTTGCAAAGAGTTGGACACAGCTGAGCGACTGAACTGAACTGAGCTGAACTGATACATCAATAAATATTTGTTTCACATCTATCCACAGTGCAATAGGTTCTGGGAATGAAAAACCTAAATTAGACACTTGAGGCATTCAGTGTCTTCCTCAGTCTCTCTCCCCTTCCCTAACCCCCACCTTCACCTGGCTAATTCTTACCCACCCTTCAGGTTAAGTTCTTCAGAAGAGGAGTAGGATAATGACTAAAAACAGAGCATTGGATTTGGAATCAAGAACGACACTGGCAACTTTAACAAGAGTGTTTTCAATGGGATGGGAGGCACGGAGGGGTCAAATGCAGACTGCAGGCGACACAAGTGAGGAGTTAGAGCCAATGAGGACAGACTCTTTATTGTAAAACACAAGTAGCAAAAAAGGAGGAAACAGATACTGTAGTAATGCATGGGGAAGAGATTGTTCATTAAAAAGTCTGATTTTGGTTAGGAAGACATTTGAGTATGATTTTAAACTTAGAAACAAAGAGCCAAATCAATGGGAGAAATTGACAATACAGAAAAAAAAGAAGATAATTTATGTGGCAAGCTCCAGAGTAGTGATGTGATGTTTTACGGGCGTTGATCTTGGTCTCGGGAGGGAAGGACATCTTTCCCCTAGGAATATTAGGGAAAGAAGTAATATGACGACAGAATCTGAAACTGAGAGTAGTGAAGTGAAAAATACGAGAAATGCCTCTTATCTCTGTTGGGAAAAATGGAATATAAATCATGCTCTCAGAAGAAGATAGATAACAAAGACATAAACAGTTTGAGAATGATGAATGCTTGGAACTGTTTTTATGAGGAATGCACGCTATGTACTCCCTTTTGTCCCCTCAATCCATTCTACCTACTTTACCTGCTTTGTGCCCTGAGATGCCATGGGTTATACTAGCCTGTTTCCTAACTCTCTAACTTTTGGTTGGTTTCAACCAATGAGAGCAAAGAGAGTTGGGAATATTTATCCTACCAGGTCTTGTTCTGCCTGGCCATGAGCTGCCAGTGGCAAGAGTTCCTCTCCCAAGGAACACAGCTGATGTTAGGAGGCCTTCCCTTATAGCGACTGGTCTGGGTAGCTTCCTCTTCCTTTTAGGCTTAAGAGTAATGGCTTTTCCTCTGTTGCTGACCCCAGGACATTTTGCCATCCTGTTTTCCCATAACCTGGCTTACACCTGAACAAATAGCTTTCCTACTGATCTTTCCTCGCACTTGCGTGTGCCATTTGTTTCTTCTCTGGGATCCTGACTGACACAGAATGCAAGAGGAAGTTGAGTGGAGACAAGTAAAAGCATTGTCCTAAGCACCTTGCCTAAGTTTGTCATGCTCATTTTCTCTGGTTGATCTTGCTATCCATGAGAAGACGCAAATAAAGAGGATGGTAGGATTCATGGAAGCTTGTAGGTGGAAGAATACATGTGGCAAAAAAAAGAGAGAGGAATAGAGGGTACTGGTAAATGGGTCATTGAAATTACTAGCTTAGACCTAAAAGTTGTGCTTTCCATGTGCATTTTGAGTGAGAGAAACACTTTTCTACTGGTTTCTTAAGTCTTTATGGCTGAATTATGATCTCCCTTGAATTTGCCTGTATATTCAGTGAAGCTTCAGAAAACAGAAACATACACACACATACACATAGACACACAAACACACTTTAGGTCACTCTAGATCTGAAAGTGTTATTGGACTGCCCTAGACTGAATTGTAATGGCACCCGACTCCAGTCCTCTTGCCTGGAAAATCCTATGGATGGAGGAGCCTGGTGGGCTGCAGTCCATGGAGTCACTAAGAGTCGGACACGACTGAGCGGCTTCCCTTTCACTTTTCCCTTTCCTGCATTGGAGAAGGAAATGGCAACCCACTCCAGTGTTCTTGCCTGTAAAAGAGAGAGGAATAGAGGGTACTGGTAAATGGGTCATTGAAATTACTAGCTTAGACCTAAAAGTTGTGCTTTCCATGTGCATTTTGAGCGAGAGAAACACTTTTCTACTGGTTTCTTAAGTCTTTATGGCTGAATTATGATCTCCCTTGAATTTGCCTGTATATTCAGTGAAGCTTCAGAAAACAGAAACATACACACACATACACATAGACACACAAACACACTTTAGGTCACTCTAGATCTGAAAGTGTTATTGGACTGCCCTAGACTGAATTGTAATGGCACCCGACTCCAGTCCTCTTGCCTGGAAAATCCTATGGATGGAGGAGCCTGGTGGGCTGCAGTCCATGGAGTCACTAAGAGTCGGACACGACTGAGCGGCTTCCCTTTCACTTTTCCCTTTCCTGCATTGGAGAAGGAAATGGCAACCCACTCCAGTGTTCTTGCCTGGAGAATCCCAGGGCCAGGGGAGCCTCGTGGGCTGCCGTCTCTGGGGTTGCACAGAGTCGGACACGACTGAAGCGACTCAGCAGCAGCAGCAGACTGAACTGTGCACCCTGAATTCGAATGCGGAAGCCCTAACAACCAGTGTGGTATTTGTAGACAGAACCTTTAAGAAGGTAATGAAGGTTAAATGGGGCTTCCCAGGTTGGCTAGTGGTAAAGAACCTGCTTGCCAATCCAGGAGATACAAGAGACACGGGTTCAATCCCTGGGCTGAGAAGGTCTCCTGAAGGAAGGTCACTCACTATTCTTGCCTGGAGAATCCCCATGGAGAGAGGAGTCCGGCAGGCTAAGGTCCATAGGGTCACAAAGAGTCAGACACTTGACTGAAGCAACTTAGAAGCATGCACGGGTTGGGTTATAGGAAATCGTTAAGGTAGGGCTATGGCAACCCACTCCAGTATTCTTGCTTGGAGAATCCCATGGACTGAGGGGCTTGGTGGGCTGCAGTCCACAGGATCACAAAGAGTCGGACACGACTGAGTGACTTGACTTACTTACTTACTTACTTAATCCAATAGGATCGGTGTCCTTACGAGAAGAGAAAGAGACACCGGGGATACACGCGGAGACAGATCACGCGAGGCTACAGCCAGATGGCAGCTGCCTGCAGGCTAAGAGGAGAGGCCTCCTCAGAAGCTAGCTCTGTTGACACCTTGAGCTTGGACTTCCAGTCTCCAGAACTAAGAGAACTGAGAGAATATACATTTCTGTTAAGTAACCCAGCTGTGTGATACTGTGACACTCTGCTATGGCAGTTGCATATCAAAGGGAACCATTGGTCATGGAATTTCATTGGTCATGGAATCCACTGAGGCAAAATACTCCACTCAGCCCACTTGCACTGGCCTCTCATCTCCTTTTTACTGGCTCTGATTTACTCTCCAAGCCCAATTCCAATTTCACCTCTGGGAAACCTCCCACTTCCCTGGTGGCTCAGATGGTAAAGCATCTGCCTACAATGCAGGAGACCCAGGTTCAATCCCTGGGTCAGGAAGATCCTCTGGAGAAGGAAATGGCAGTGCTCTTGCCTGGGAAATCCCATGGATGGAAGAGCCTTGTAGGCTACAGTCCATGGGGTCGCAGACAGTTGGACACGACTGAGCAACTTCACTTCACTTTATCTTCCCTCTTCCCTAAAGGGATTCACTCTTTAGGAATTCAGCCTCTCTGTTCTTCAATAATCTCATGGTTTTATTATTACCTCTCCTAGGGCCAACACATTAGAATTTTTTAAGTCACCCCAGCTTTTATCAATGCCGAGGACACAGCAAGCATTTAATAAATGTTTGTTGATTACTGGGTTACTTATCCTCAAAAATTAGATAAAAACTATTTAATTTGCTTCTATACTTACGACATATTCTGAGAAGAGATGAAAATTCAGGGCAAACAGTTGATTATCATAACACAGATGTGACTTTCCAGCCTTTACTATACCCTCCACAATGTTCGTTCAAGACCATCTCCAGCCCTGGAATGGCTGCAGAGAAGAGGTAAAAAGTTGTCGACCCCACAACTACTCTTACTAAAGCTGCCAGAACAACAGCCGTGTTAGAATTCTGAAGGTGGAGGGGCCTTTGAATAACTTTGGCAAATCAGACCTACCAACCCTTAGATCCCTTGCAATTCGATCCATTTAGACATTTTCTAAGACAATGGGACCACAGCAAGCTGTGTCCAGGTCTAAAAATCTGTCTGTATGGCAGTTGTTATAGTTGAAAGCAATAGCTGCTTCTCCAAAATGAACCTGCGATGCTTAACAGGCTTTCCACGGCAAACACTATTAAAACAATTCCCTTGAACCTTGCATTTTACTTTTAAAACCACTGGTAGAGTTAACTTTCCCTTTTTCTTGAAGACTATATCACCTTTAAAACAAGCTCATCATCCACTAATCCATTTCCAAACCCAGTCTGGGAATCTGGGTTAAGCACAGTATAACAGAGTGAGACTGTGGCTTGATGGAGTGAGAGATCCTTCTTTATCTTAATTGGCAGAATCCTCACAAGGGAAGACAGAGCACCTGGTTCTAACTCTAATTTGTCTTCCTCGCATGAATAATTCATGCTGTCTCTACACCACCAGCCACTACAGCAGTAGGGGATGGTCTCTACAAGTGGATCACTGGCTGAAAACAATGTCCCTCTCCGCCCAGCAGGAAGCTTTGGCATCTGCGTATGTGAGAATTCTTGCTCAAGGTCAGGTTGATGGCCACTGAATGTTAAATTAGGGTATTGGGAATTTTATATTAGTAATTCCCAATTTGTTGTATTTAACTAAGGCTGGCATGCCTCAATATTTAACCTTTAAAGAAATGCAAGCAGCTTTCTGAAAATAGAAGAATATGTCAGGTGAACAATTTGAGTATATGCATATTTGAAGGTTTTACAGTCCTGCATATATCTGAAAATTGAATAGAGTTATTTTTTGTTTAAAAAAAAAAAAAAGGAAGGAAGGAAGGAAGGGCAAGAAATCTGATCATGTCATGCCACTGCGTGACACCTTCCTTGGCTCCCATGTCTGAGGGCAGAACCCTTCATGTTGCCTAAATATAGCCTGAAAAATCTGGCTCCTTCCTACCCTTCCAACTTCAGTCCACACCCTACCCCTGGTTTTCAGTACTCCAGCCACAGTAGCATTTTAGGGTCCTCGAGTTTGCTTGGGGACCTCCTGTAGGTTTTCCCCTCTTTCCTCTGTCTCCCCAGTCCCATTCCCAAGCCTCCACCAGTCTCACTTGCGCTCACCCCTCAACTTTCAGCCAGCCACTTTCACGAGTAGAACTGACCTCACTGAATTACAGAGGTCCTAGATCCCACCCCAGTCCTGTATGTTCCCTAGTTATATACAAAGTTTGTCATCACGCAAGCTTCTTTGTCTCTGTGCATCTCACCTCACTGGTAACCAAACAATTTTAGACTAGACTATAAGCTCCAAAAGTATAGGACCTCATCTGTTCATTCTGTATCACAGGCACTTGGCAGAACACCTCATGCTCTGTTAGGGGCAATGTGAATGAATGAGTGAACAAATTGACAGATTTATAAATGGGGCTCTATACAGATGTAGCTACGCCAAAGCCCAACTGGTAAGTTCACATTCAGTTGGCTTGTTTGTTTGGTGAGATTCTTACCAAAGCAGAGGGTCTGACAGTTTCAACTAAAGGGATAAACTGATATAAAGATATGGGTATTTCCACCAGCTCTCTTCTTCTAGGTTTTGAGAAAAGTCTAAAGAGCAAGTCATTTAGTTCCAGCATTTGGAGCATATGTTTTCTGACAGTTGATCTACTACACACCTCAGTTGTTTTCAACATCTTCTTCCTGAATATGGGCAAGCACCATACAGACTGTGTCTGCCATTAGACAAAGAATGGGAACGGGGAAAGCAAAGACTCCAGTGTGACTGAGGGCAGTCAAGGCAGAAGAGGCTGGTAGGAGTGTTTTTAGGGCAGGACAGAGGCATGGGGTGCCCCTGGGAACCAGGCACAATCCAGGCCACTGCACGTTACTAAAGAACTCAGAGAGGCTGCAGAAGGGGAAGCTAAGACAGGATAGAGAGGAAGCATTTGTAGTAGATGACCTTATGAGATTTTAGGCTTTAGGAAGACAGAGAAAAAATGGTGAAAGGAAGAAACTTAGTGGGTTTTATTAAAGTTGAAAAATAATAGTTTGGTAGTTTAAGGTTTAAAAAAAGAAAAACCAGAAACAAATGTAGGTGCACACACACACACACACACACGCCATGTTGTACACCCATACAAAATGAAATGCACTTTCCTTTCTTCTCCTTCAAGCAAAGAAAACATCTGTAAGTAAGGGCAACTCTCCTCCTCTCACCCACCCAAAAAAGGAGGTGACCATGTGTGTCGTTAAGATGGAGGAGCAGGGCCACCAGAAAGGTGGGCGCCGTGCACCCCATCTGTCAGAGCCCAGGGGACCAGGGACAGGACACCAGAACCTCTGCTATGGCTGCTGCAGAAAATTCAAAACTACAGATCATGTGAGCAAGCGGAAACCCAGGTGACCTCAGGCTGCTAATCCCACTCAGACGGTTTGAGTCCTGGAACCTCAACGTCGTCCAGAATGACATCTGGTTCTCCAGCCTGTGTGGTTCAGGCAAACAGAGGAAAACCACACATGTACAGCAGAAGGCAAAGCTCTTCAAGTGGCAATGATGAGGGAACAGAAAGAGGGGGAGGAGAGGGAATTATAGTTCAGATGTGGAAATGGAAAGTAACTGAAATAGTGGAGAGAACTAAGACCAAGAAATGATGCCACTGGCAAACACAGCCCACTCCCCTGTTCTTGCCTGGGAAATCCCATGGACAAAGGAGCCTGGTGGACTACAGCCCATGGGGCCACAAGAGTCGGACACAGCTTAGCAACTAAACCACCAAACGGCAGCTACGTCTAGTAATTATCATTATTCCCCAGGCTCCACATTGACCAGGAACTTATCCCCAGGCTCCACATTAATCAGGAACCACATTCTCCTGAGTTGATCTGCTAAGGTATAGAACTAGAAGCAATTCTTATTTTCCGTAAATACGTGGGCCTTTTTACCCAGAGAATACAGACTCTCACGGTATGAATAAAGTCAAAAGAATGTAAACACTGTCTCCAATTCTCCCTAGTGAGGGGGACAAAGTAGAAAGTCCTTATCCAAAGAGGAGAGTAGGGGGAAGGTTTCACTTCTCACTGTTTTAAGCAGAAGATTTCAAGATAAGAAGGTGGAGTTGTTCCCCACAGGGCTGAAATGTATAGTCATGCAGTTTGTGAAGTGCATGAAGGTCTTGGTTGAAGGGGTGAGTGAGAGATGAAATCCAGCCTTGGCAGGCCCACAACGACTCAGATGAAGAGGTGTCTCTTCCATTACTGAAAGGTAGTATATGCTTGCCTCTCTACATACCTGTGAAGCTGGGTTGACCCAGAATCTATGACTTTTCCTAATTCTCAAAAATGTACCACATAACCCAGTGGTGGTCCTGCTTTCAACAGGTCAAGTGGCCCAAGAAACCAGAGCTGCTCCAGAGTTGAGATGCAAGGAACAGTCCTCTATCGGTGGTCTTCAGAAAGTGTAGTTGTAGCCACCTGGATAGCATTGTTGTATCACATGTTGCCTCAGGCCTCCAGAAAGAAAATTGACTCTTTCTGTTTATCATGTGAATTGAGTTTGACCTAGATTCATTTGGAGCAGGTTAGGCTTCAGGAGCTAAAGCTGCCCACCCACAAGTGGCTCACTAATTTTTACTTAAAATTCAAACATAATTACCCATTTGCCTCAGCCAGCACTGCATTAAGGTCTGCATGTTCCAGCTAGTTTAGAGGATAAGCTGGGAACCATGGAGGGAAAAGGTCTATAACAAAGCAGCACTTATTTGGGGAGTCCAGACCTCCAAAAGGGATTATTTTATGTACTCCATCCCTATACCTCCATATCCCTTGCCGCCCTAAGTAGCTTTAAGTCCTGTTCTCCTATTTGGGTGTCCATCCTAAAAGAATAGGATATCCTACTTGTTAAGATACCTTGAACCTTTTATTTAGCTGCCTCATATTTAAGCTTTCTCTTACATCAAAGGGGCTTAATATCTCCTGTTCAATATTTCCCAAAAGGATAAAATTAGGTAACTATATGACAATGTTTTGTCACCCACAGATGAAGAATCACTTCGTGCTTCCTAATCACTTCATACTTCCTTTGTACAACTGTTTTCCTCAAACATTTCCTGTGAATCAAATTCAGATTTAAAAGTCCTGGGGATGCTCACAACTTAAGGAAATCTCATGGTGAAGAATTCTGTCAAAGGCAGGCCTAACAAAGAATCACTCATGACTTTTCTGAGCCTCCACATTGGGGTAACTTAGATGATGATGATGATGTCAAACATCATGAAACCAATCTTATTTCATTTAATAGTTTATGGGTTTTCAAGCCACTTTCACACACCTGTCATCTGATGCCCGTAACCATGACCAGGAGTTCGTGGTCAGACACAATTGTCCTCAGTTGCCAGGAGAAGAAGCTGGGGCACAGGGAGTTAATAATATACAGTTAAGGGACCTGTGTTGAAGGTTTAGATGGTGTCAAAGCTCTTTCCCTAACCTGTGCAAAACAGCTCGAGGACAAAAAACCATGAATCATCTGTGGTCTGCAGACATGTAGATAATTTTCTGTAAGCATTCATGCCCTCAAACCCTTAAAATTCAAAAGCCCAAATCTCCAACACGTAAAATTCTAAATGAATAGAGGAGACTGCTGACATCTTCAAGGCTGAAAGGCAATAAATGCAGTGAGTGAAGTGAAGTGAAGTCGCTCAGTCGTGTCTGACTCTTTGCGACCCTGTGGGCTGTAGCCCACCAGGCTCCTCTGTCCATGGCATTCTCCAGGCAAGAATACTGGAGTGGGCTGCAGTATCACCATGATAAAAAAGGATTACGTGCTAATCATACCAGCTGAGATATCATCATCAAGTTTTGCATTAGCAGCATAGTAGAGTTATTAACTACATTACGTTAAAAGTGCATCCTGCCAGAATCTTTGCATTTTTCCACCAAAAATAAAAAGGACCTTAAATCAATGTTAAAAGAATAGAAAGTAAAAAGATAAAATGATGTCACTTATACACAGAGTTGGGGAAGGGGCCTCAATGAACAGGCAGTTGAGGCCTGCAGTTTCCAAATGTCAATTTGTAGAATGTATTAGGCAGAGGTAGCCTTTGTGCTAATGAAATTTTAGACAAAACTTTGATGTAAATACAACATTATCTCCCTCCACCAAGCCCTCCCAAAATATCTAGAAGGGCATACAGTGGCAGAAAATTGTCCATTGCAAGGAGAAAAATATCCTACTGTGAGCTGATCCAAGCTCTTTTGAAAGATGGCCAGAACATTTCCTTATTGATCAGATGGGGCCAATTGTAACTTTGTGTAAGTCAGCCAGGATGGATGTCCAAGAACCTCTTCATCCTCTGATTCTCTCATCTTCTCTTCTTTTCCTTTGTTTTTTTCTTTTGAACTTTTTACTTTGTGCTGGGGTATAGTCAAATAACAATGTTGTGATAGTTTCAGGTGGACCATGAAGGGACTCAGCTATACATATACATGTATCTATTCTTCCCAAAACACCCTAATCATCCAAGTTGCCACGTAACACTGAGCAGAGTTCCATATGCTATATTCTCTCCTTTTCTGATCTCCCACCTTCCTGCAGTGTCCCAGTGTATCCATCATTTTCACCCCTTCATTTGGACCACAAAGATCAGGATCCCTGCCCATTCTAGGGATGCAGAAGCTATAAGGAATCTTTCTCTCAGTAATTCCTTTAAGTTTTCTGTAGGCATTATCTGTGATTGTTCAGCTTCTTCTATGTAGAAAGACTACAAGATGAACAAGATTTCCTGTTGGCAGTATAAGTTGTTTCTTATAGCCATCTATACTGGCTGACAGCAGATCATGCATTGTTAAGCTAAAAGTTTTCTTTCCTACCAGGAGTAAAGAAAAGTGGCAGGATAGAGGATGTGTGGAGAATAAGAAAAACCTATCCTCTCAAATATACCTAAAGACAAGTGTACGCTTGCATAATAATTTTTTTTGCCCCATTTAATTCAAATTTTCTACCTCCACCATTCCTTCATTATAGTTTCTCCCAGTGGAAGATATGTTCGAAGTCCATACACCTTATCATTGTTTTTTTAATATAAATTACAATTAAGTCATTTTTTTCAATTGCTAAATGTTGCTAATAAAGGCCACGTCAACACCCACTTCATGCTTATTTGCCAAATTCCAATAGATGATATAAACAACCATGAGGCCAGGTGTGATCAGGGCCTTGACGCAGTCTGTGATTAAAAAGCTTTGTGGTTGGAATGTTCCTAGCTTCCAGCAACAACACAAACTCACAGGACAATGTATCGGGTTCCAGACTGTGCCTGTTGACATTTATTTGAAAAACAGTAGTTCAAAGGATTCTGAAAATGAACCATCCTCAAATATGACTTTCCTTAATGAAAGGGAGCATAGCCTGTGCATTTGCAGCCATTAAAGCTGCAATTCACATACGGTCTGCAAGACTGGATTCATTTATTCTTTCATTCAGACATTTGTTGACTGCTCATTATTTGTCTTTTCATACTACTTGTGGGGATCTCAAGGCAAGAATACTGAAGTTGTTTGCCATTCCCCTCTCCAGTGGACCACATTTAGTCAGAACTCTCCACTATGATCCATTCAAGAGGATGGTCCTGCATGGCATGGCTCATAGCTTCAAAATTGGGGAAGGAAACGTCAAGGCTGTATATTGTCACTCTGCTTATTTAATGTATATGCAGAGTATATCATGTGAAATGCTGGGCTGGATGGATCACAAGCTGGAATCAAGATTTCTGGGAGAAATATCAATAACTTCAGATATACAGATTATACCTCTCTAATGGCAGAAAGCAAAGAGAACTAAAGAGCTTCTTGATGAGGGTGAAAGAGGAAAGTGAAAAAGCAGGCTTAAAACCCCAGCATTCAAAAACCTAAGGTCATGGTATCCAGTCCCATTACTTCATGGCAAACAGAGAAAAAATGGAAAAAGTGGCAGATTTAATTTTCTTGGCCTCCAAAAGCATTGTAGATGGTGACTGCAGCCATGAAATTAAAAGACGCTTGCACCTTGAAAGAAAAGCTATGACAAACCTAGACAGCATATTAAAAAAGCAGAGACATCACTTTGCCAACAAAGGTTCATATAGTCAAAGCTATGGTTTTCTCAGTAGTCAGATATGGATGTGAGTTGGATCATAAAGAAGGCTGAGTGCTGAAAAATTGATGCTTTTGAACTGTGGTGCTGGAGAAGACTCTTTAGAGTCCCTTGGACAGCATAGAGATCAAACCAGTTAGTCCTAAAGGAAATCAATCCTGAATATTCATTGGAAGGACTGATGTTGAAGCTGAAGCTCCAATACTGGTTTTCTCAGTAGTCAGATATGGATGTGAGTTGGATCATAAAGAAGGCTGAGTGCTGAAAAATTGATGCTTTTGAACTGTGGTGCTGGAGAAGACTCTTTAGAGTCCCTTGGACAGCATAGAGATCAAACCAGTTAGTCCTAAAGGAAATCAATCCTGAATATTCATTGGAAGGACTGATGTTGAAGCTGAAGCTCCAATACTTTGCGAAGTATTTCAAAGAGCCAACTCACTAGAAAAGACCCTGATGCCAGGGAAGATTGAGGGCAGCTGGAGAAGAGGGCAACAGAGGATGAGATGGTTGGATGGCATCAATGACTCAGTGGGCATATTTGAGCAACCCCCAGGAGATAGTGAAGGACAGGGAAGTCTGGCATGCTGCAGTCCATGGGGTCACAAAGAGTCAGACATGACCNGATTGAGGGCAGCTGGAGAAGAGGGCAACAGAGGATGAGATGGTTGGATGGCATCAATGACTCAGTGGGCATATTTGAGCAACCCCCAGGAGATAGTGAAGGACAGGGAAGTCTGGCATGCTGCAGTCCATGGGGTCACAAAGAGTCAGACATGACCTAGCAACTGAACAACAACATTATTTGTCAAATGTTCAAAATTCTAGGGGTACATCTGCAAATAAAACAAGACAGACTGAATATTTGTTCTTGAGGTATTCCTGATCTAGTAAAGAGAGAAAAATAAATTAACAAAAATAATTACAAATACTGGTAAGATATAAGAAAGAAGCAGGAGACCAAGGTTGGGAATCAAAGGAATGGGATACAAGTTCCTTAGACAGGGTGAGTAAGGAAGATATTCTGAACAGTGATTATTTAAATTGAGCCCTGAAAGATGAGAGGATGTCATCTATGCAGCAGAGCAGGGAGAACACTTTCAGTAGAAGAAAACAGCCCATTCAAAGTCTCCTGAGAAGTTTCAGGGCTTGGTGTGTTCATGGCATTGAAAGGAATTCGGCCCAAGCAGAATGTAGAGGCAGGCAGGTGCAATATTGCACAAGATGTCAAAAACTATGATCAGGAATTTTTACTTTATTCTGGGGCAGATCAGAAGCTGCTGGAGATTTCAATAGGAGAGGGGCAAGAAGTAATTTATGTTTTATATTGCACTGGCTACTGTGCAGACAATGGACTGAAGGAGGAAATGAGTGGATTTGAGAGACAGGAAACTTGTAATAATCCAGACAAGAGCTAGAGAGCCTGGCACAGGAGTGTAGACATGAGAGGGGGAGCAGAAGACAGACTTATCACTCATTTTTGAGGTAAAATCAAAGGGACTGGCTGGTAAGTTATATGTGGAAGCTGCAGGCATGAGAGGAACCAAGGATAATTCTAAATTCTCAGCTTGGTGGGTGGTGGCGCCATTCATTGAGATGATGAAAACTGCCCCTAGTTTCTTCTGTTCCCGTGCAAAACCTGTGGCACAGCAAGGTCCTTCCCCATGTGAAGCCCCAGGGTGATTTCACTTCCCTTCTTGTAGAACTACCCGTGAAAGAGCTTTCTGGACTCTTTGGTAGTGTCAGAGAACTAAGAAATGAACACCTGAGTTAGCCAACACAGTCCAAAGGACTCCTGAGACCTATCTCAGCCGCCACCCCTAGATTTCCCAGCCTCAGCTAATATGCACAGTGACAGCACACAAGACCAACTGTGGCTTATGATACTGAAGAGAATTAAAAAACAACATAACAGTATAAAGTCACATTTTTCCCCCTGGGGATTAGGCCTTGGGTACCAACTGTGGGCAGAAGTTGCATTATTGGGTGTGTTGAGATGAATTCACACCCATACACATACACTGTCCACTAGCATCAAGTTCTTTAAAGAAAACTCAAGTCAAAGATAAACAGATGGTCATGGGAGAGAGGAAACTGAAATCTTTCAGCAAGACACTGAGAGACCGACTGAGGGTCTGCCTTTTGACAGATGGGCTTCTCTGTGGATGTGTCTTGTCAAAGACCCTTCTAGCCAGTTAAACTCATCTGTATGGAGCCAAGCCCAACTTGAAGGCCATCAGCTTAAGGGGGATTATGGAGCTGAGGTCTAATCCACTCAAATAGCCTTGAGGGTGGATACTGTTTTTCTATTCCCCAGGATTCCAAACATCTTTCCTACTAGCTGCGTGGCTCTTGATGGGACACAACTGACATGGAGTCATCAGCCCTATGTTCTTCCTTTGCCAGTTTACACCGTCAGTACTTACACCATCTCATAACTGTGAACATTTTGATTATGAGAGCTATTAATGGAAATCTCGCAAACATAAGGACATTGCAAAAGAATATCTCAGCACCAAAAGGAGAAATGAAAGGGATGCAGACCTCATTCCACTGGTCTGGTCCCCGATCCCAGCTCCCTACTTACTAATTAATAAAACCTATCATCAAGATAAGGTAGTTTCCCTAGTGGTTCAATAGGCAAAGAATCCACCTGCAATGCAGGAGGCATGGGTTCAGTCCCTGCTTTGGGAAGTTCCCCTGGAGAAAGAAATGGCAAACCACTCCATGATTATTGCCTGAAGAATCCCATGGACACAGACAAGCCTGGCAGGCTGCAGTCCAAAGGGTCACAAAGATTTGGACAGGACTGAGTAGCTGAGCAGCAGCATCAAGACAAGACTTCTAGGAGAAATGGAAGCACTGTAGTAAAGATACCTAAAAGGGGAGCCAGGCTTTGTACCCCTCCATGAAAGAAATAGAAGATATTAAGTGTAGAACAATTTTACAAGGTATTCAAAAATATCAGAGTAAAGAAGTAGAAACCTTAAAGCTAAAAGTGAGAACTCAGAGATTAAGGAGGACAAATTTATTTACTTATTAAACTTTGTAAAATAAATCAGCTATTTCTAAAGGACAAAATCAACATCAATCACAATCAAAATATTGATTCTGAATACATTTAATTCACTTAATGTTTATTAGAAACTGAAAACAACATCTATTTATGGATTAATGTCTTTTCAGCTCTGTAAATATTTATATCTGTACAGATATCAAGAAGAAATGCCAAGCAGTTCACTAATTATTTTCTAAAGTCTTAGAAAAGTAGCATTTTTTTTATTGCCCTCCCAAGGAAGGGGAAATTATCATTTTTTTAAAAATCACAAAAATATCGAAACCTACAATCAATTCTTTCCCCCAAAGAAATCCTTTTGTTAAAAGAATAGCATTTTTCTGAATTCTTTCTTTCCTCAAGCTAGAGATAGGACCAGTTTCTTCTTCTCCAGGCTCCAGCAGTAAGACATCTTTAATTAGCAGATCACTAATTAGGTCAATTGACCGTGTTTTCCCTCCTTACCGTGTACTTGCAGGTAGGAATTTTTCCTTGCTGCCCTGCTTTTTCTGCATGAATATACACAGGATTCTGTCTTTATCAATTCCCAGACTGTACCATAGTGTGGGCTGGTGATCATAGACTTGTCTGGGACAGTATGTTCTTGCCCTCTGAAGAGTCCCATCTCTAGTTCAGGAAAGTTCTCACCCTTCTATCTGCTGCTGCTGCTGCTGCTGCTGCTAAGTCACTTCAGTCGTGTCTGACTCTGTGTGACCCCATAGATGGCAGCCCACCAAGCTCCCCCATCCATTCTATTCTAGTCTTTATAAGCATCTATTGCATGTATGCTAGATATTTCTGTCTTCCTTATTCATCACCTTTTCTTTAATCATTTCTATTACTTCTTTCTTTTGTTTTTCATTTTCTTTGAGTGATTTCCTAACCATTGTAATCCTATGTTTTCAATATTGTTTATTCTGCCTTTTTTGTTGTTGTTTAATGAGACTTTTATCTCTATGTTGACTTCATTTCCCCATCAATTCTTTCATTTTTACTGAGCTCTATCAATTTGTTTTTTAATTTTTTTCTATTGGTTTTTCATCTCTTTTTCAATCTTTGTATATTTTTTCTGTGCTTTTGTCCCCCAGAGAGATCATGTTGCCTGTAATCTCTTTAAGATTCTTTGTCAAATTCATGGAATAATTTATCTTCTTTTAATGTATGTTGTCTGAATTCTGCTTATCCTTTCTTTTTTCTTATTCTTATGCATACAACCTCATTTATTCCTTTATACATTCCTCTAGAGCCCATAAGCATGAATAAAGGATCCTTTGGACTTGAAGAATGTAATATATACTTTTACAGAAGTCTAGTTCTGCTGAGAAGGTTTCACCATTTCACATATCTATTGGCCATCAGTATGTGTTCTTTACAAAAAATGTCTTTGCAATCTCTGCCCACTTTTAAAATCAGATTGCTTATTATTTGTTCTTGCTGTTAAGTTGTATGAGTTATTCATATATTTTGCATATTAACCTCTTATCAGACATATGCTTTACAAATATTTTCTCTTTCAATAGGCAGCCTCTTCATTTTGTTGATGATTTCCTTTGCTGTACAGAATCTTTTAGTTTGATGTGGTCTCATTGCTTGCTTTTGCTTTTGTTGCCTTGCTTTTAGTGTCAGGTCCAAAAAATCATTGCCAAACTTTTCACTGTTGAGTTTGATGTTAATTGTGGGCTTATCATCTAAGGACTTTTGTAACGTTGAGTTACGTTTCCTCTATACTCACTTTGTTGAGAGATTTTATCACAAGTGGTCATTAAATTTTGCCAAATGCTCTTTTTGTATCTGTTGAGATAATCATTTTATCCTTCATTTTGTTAATGTGGTGTATCACTGATTGATTTGTGGATGTTGAACTATCATTGCATCCTTGGAATGAATTCTACTTGATCATGTTGTATGCTTTTCTTAATGCATTGTTGAATTTGATCTGCTAATATTTTGTTGAGGATTCTTGCACCTATGTCCAAGGATATTGGCCTGAAAAAAAATTAGGGTAATGCTGGCCTTAGAAAATGAGTTTGGAAGCATTCCCTCCTTTTCTATATTTTTGAAGACTGATTCATAGTAGTCTCTTATGACCCTTTCATAACCTCTTTTCTTTCAGTTTTGATTGTACTTATTTAGGCCTTCTCTCTTTTTTTCTTGATGAGTCTAGCTAAAAGTTTGTCAATTTCATGTATCTTTTCAAAGAACCAGCTCTTGGTTTCATTGATTTTTTTCTATTCTCTTTTTCACCCTTATTTCATTTATTTCTGTTCAATCTTTGTTTTTCCTGCTTTTTATTAAATTTGGGCTTTGCTTGTTGCTTGAAATGTAGTTTTGAATCTCAAAAAACAGCTTTTGTATGAGTTATCATATGGAGCTTTTCCCAAATTTATATAACCATAAAACTCTCTTTGATGTGAAAGTCACTCAGTTGTGTCTGACTCTTTTTGACCCTATGGACTATACAGTCCATGGAATTCTCTAGGCCAGAATACTGGAGTGGGTAGCCTTTCCCTTTTCCAGGGGATCTTCCCAACCCAGGGATCAAATCCAGGTCTTTTGCAGATTCTTTACCAGCTGAGCCACCAGGGAAGCCCAAGCATACTGGAGTGAATAGCCTATCCCTTCTCCAGTGAATCGTCCCAACCCAGGAATTGAACTGGAGTCTCCTGCATTGCAGGCAGATTCTTTACGGAGACTTCCAAAAGCCTAAAGTTCCAACCCAGGTTTTATGTGTTTTTTTACCAGTGCTTCTCAGATTTTCATATGTATGTGAAAAATTCTGAAAGAGATGGGAATACCAAACCACCTGACCTGCCTCTTGAGAAATCTGTATGCAGGTCAGGAAACAACAGTTAGAACTGGACATGGAACAACAGACTGGTTCCAAATAGGAAAAGNTAGAAACTGAAAACAACATCTATTTATGGATTAATGTCTTTTCAGCTCTGTAAATATTTATATCTATACAGATATCAAGAAGAAATGCCAAGCAGTTCACTAATTATTTTCTAAAGTCTTAGAAAAGTAGCATTTTTTTATTGCCCTCCCAAGGAAGGAGAAATTATCATTTTTTTTTAAATCACAAAAATATCGAAACCTACAATCAATTCTTTCCCCCAAAGAAATCCTTTTGTTAAAAGAATAGCATTTTTCTGAATTCTTTCTTTCCTCAGGCTAGAGATAGGACCAGTTTCTTCTTCTCCAGGCTCCAGCAGTAAGACATCTTTAATTAGCAGATCACTAATTAGGTCAATTGACCGTGTTTTCCCTCCTTACCGTGTACTTGCAGGTAGGAATTTTTCCTTGCTGCCCTGGTTTTTCTGCATGAATATACACAGGATTCTGTCTTTATCAATTTCCAGACTGTACCATAGTGTGGGCTGGTGATCATAGACTTGTCTGGGACAGTATGTTCTTGCCCTCTGAAGAGTCCCATCTCTATTTCAGGAAAGTTCTCACCCTTCTATCTGCTGCTGCTGCTGCTGCTGCTGCTAAGTCACTTCAGTCGTGTCTGACTCTGTGTGACCCCATAGACGGCAGCCCACCAAGCTCCCCCATCCATTCTATTCTAGTCTTTATAAGCATCTATTGCATGTATGCTAGATATTTCTGTCTTCCTTATTCATCACCTTTTCTTTAATCATTTCTATTACTTCTTTCTTTTGTTTTTCATTTTCTTTGAGTGATTTCCTAACCATTGTAATCCTATGTTTTCAATATTGTTTATTCTGCCTTTTTTGTTGTTGTTTAATGAGACTTTTATCTCTATGTTGACTTCATTTCCCCATCAATTCTTTCATTTTTACTGAGCTCTATCAATTTGTTTTTTAATTTTTTTCTATTGGTTTTTCATCTCTTTTTCAATCTTTGTATATTTTTTCTGTGCTTTTGTCCCCCAGAGAGATCATGTTGCCTGTAATCTCTTTAAGATTCTTTGTCAAATTCATGGAATAATTTATCTTCTTTTAATGTATGTTGTCTGAATTCTGCTTATCCTTTCTTTTTTCTTATTCTTATGCATACAACCTCATTTATTCCTTTATACATTCCTCTAGAGCCCATAAGCATGAATAAAGGATCCTTTGGACTTGAAGAATGTAATATATACTTTTACAGAAGTCTAGTTCTGCTGAGAAGGTTTCACCATTTCACATATCTATTGGCCATCAGTATGTGTTCTTTACAAAATTTATCCTTTCTTTTTTCTTATTCTTATGCATACAACCTCATTTATTCCTTTCTACATTCCTCTAGAGCCCATAAGCATGAATAAAGGATCCTTTGGACTTGAAGAATGTAATATATACTTTTACAGAAGTCTAGTTCTGCTGAGAAGGTTTCACCATTTCACATATCTATTGGCCATCAGTATGTGTTCTTTACAAAAAATGTCTTTGCAATCTCTGCCCACTTTTAAAATCAGATTGCTTATTATTTGTTCTTGCTGTTAAGTTGTGTGAGTTATTCATATATTTTGCATATTAACCTCTTATCAGACATATGCTTTACAAATGTTTTCTCTTTCAATAGGCAGCCTCTTCATTTTGTTGATGATTTCCTTTGCTGTACAGAATCTTTTAGTTTGATGTGGTCTCATTGCTTGCTTTTGCTTTTGTTGCCTTGCTTTTAGTGTCAGGTCCAAAAAATCATTGCCAAACTTTTCACTGTTGAGTTTGATGTTAGTTGTGGGCTTATCATCTAAGGACTTTTGTAACGTTGAGTTACGTTTCCTCTATACTCACTTTGTTGAGAGATTTTATCACAAGTGGTCATTAAATTTTGCCAAATGCTCTTTTTGTATCTGTTGAGATAATCATTTTATCCTTCATTTTGTTAATGTGGTGTATCACTGATTGATTTGTGGATGTTGAACTATCATTGCATCCTTGGAATGAATTCTACTTGATCATGTTGTATGCTTTTCTTAATGCATTGTTGAATTTGATCTGCTAATATTTTGTTGAGGATTCTTGCACCTATGTCCAAGGATATTGGCCTGAAAAAAAATTAGGGTAATGCTGGCCTTAGAAAATGAGTTTGGAAGCATTCCCTCCTTTTCTATATTTTTGAAGACTGATTCATAGTAGTCTCTTATGACCCTTTCATAACCTCTTTTCTTTCAGTTTTGATTGTACTTATTTAGGCCTTCTCTCTTTTTTTCTTGATGAGTCTAGCTAAAAGTTTGTCAATTTCATGTATCTTTTCAAAGAACCAGCTCTTGGTTTCATTGATTTTTTTCTATTCTCTTTTTCACCCTTATTTCATTTATTTCTGTTCAATCTTTGTTTTTCCTGCTTTTTATTAAATTTGGGCTTTGCTTGTTGCTTGAAATGTAGTTTTGAATCTCAAAAAACAGCTTTTGTATGAGTTATCATATGGAGGTTTTCCCAAATTTATATAACCATAAAACTCTCTTTGATGTGAAAGTCACTCAGTTGTGTCTGACTCTTTTTGACCCTATGGACTATACAGTCCATGGAATTCTCTAGGCCAGAATACTGGAGTGGGTAGCCTTTCCCTTTTCCAGGGGATCTTCCCAACCCAGGGATCAAATCCAGGTCTTTTGCAGATTCTTTACCAGCTGAGCCACCAGGGAAGCCCAAGCATACTGGAGTGAATAGCCTATCCCTTCTCCAGTGAATCGTCCCAACCCAGGAATTGAACTGGAGTCTCCTGCATTGCAGGCAGATTCTTTATGGAGACTTCCAAAAGCCTAAAGTTCCAACCCAGGTTTTATGTGTTTTTTTACCAGTGCTTCTCAGATTTTCATATGTATGTGAAAAATTCTGAAAGAGATGGGAATACCAAACCACCTGACCTGCCTCTTGAGAAATCTGTATGCAGGTCAGGAAACAACAGTTAGAACTGGACATGGAACAACAAACTGGTTCCAAATAGGAAAAGAAGTACTGTATATCCAGGAGTCAAGGCTGTGTATTGTCACACTGCTTATTTAACTTATATACAGAGTCATGAGAACATGAGAAATGCTGAGATCATGAGAAATGCTGGGCTGGATGAAGCACAAGCTGGAATCAAGATTGCCGGGAGAAATATCAATAACCTCAGATACGCAGATGACACCGCCCTTATGGCAGAAAGTGAAGAAGAGCTAAAGAGCCTCTTGATGAAAGTGCAAGAGGAGAGTGAAAAAGTTGGCTTTAAAGCTCAACATTCAGAAAACTAAGATCATGGCATCCAGTCCCATCACTTTATGGGAAATAGATGGGGAAACAGTGGAAACAGTGTCAGATTTTATTTTTGGGGGCTCCAGAATCACTGCAGATGGTGATTGCAGCCATGAAATTAAAAGACGCTTACTCCTTGGAAAGAAAGTCATGACTAGCCTAGACAGCATATTAAAAAGAGACATTATTTTGCCAACAAAAGTTCATCTAGTCAAGGCTATGGTTTTTCCAGTGGTCGTGTATGGATGCGAGAGTTGAACTATAAAGAAAGCCGAGCACTAAAGAACAGATGCCTTTGAACTGTGGTGCTGGAGAAGACTCTTGAGAGTCCCTTGGACTGCAAGGAGATCCAACCAGTCCATCCTAAAGGAGATCATTCCTGTGTGTTCACTGGAAGGACTGGTGGTAAAGCTGAAACTCCAATACTTTGGCCACCTGAGGCAAAGAGCTGATTCATTTGAAAAGCCCCTGATGTTGGAAAAGATTGAGAGTGGGAAGAGAATGGAATGACAGAGGATGAGATGGTTAGATGGCATCACCAACTCAATGGACATGAGTTTGAGTAAACTTTGGTAGTTGGTGATGGACAGGGAGGCCTGGCACGCTGCAGTCCATGAGGTCGCAAAGAGTCGGACACAACTAAGTGACTGAACTGAACTGAACTGATGAATCATTTGGCGATGGTGGAAAAGTTCAGATTCTGATTCTGTAGATCTGGGATGAAGGCCTAAGATTCTGCCATTCTTACAGTTTTCTTGGAGCTGGCAGTACTGTTGGTCCTCAAGCCCACTTCCAGTGCCTAGCTTCAAGCCAAAGTCTTTATTCCATTAATCGTGTTTCTCTTCCTATATTTTCTATCATGGTTAATGACATCACTATCCACATAATTGCTCAACTAGAAACTTGGGCAGCAAATTTCTTTTTCTTCACTCCTGCTAAACTTACCTCCAATACAACTGATTGCTATGTTGTATTTGTCTCTTGAATCCAATCTATCATCTCCATTCCCATTATCCTAGTACGGTACTTCAGTATCTTTCTGTGGACTATGAGATGATTCCTAACAAATCTGTGTTCCATCTTTTCTGTCCAAACTGTTGTCAGACACAGACTTAATCAAGACAGGCCCTTACTTTAAAATTTACAATGATGCCTCATTGCCCACTAAATAAAACCTGAACTCTTCAGGACTGAGATCTTATAGGCTCTACATTTCTAAGAAATCTGGAGCCTTCCTCCCACTACCAATCCATGACAAAACATACACTGTGCTCACTTTCTTCTGAACACACCATGCATGTTCCTATCTGCTTAACATTTGTCCAAGCTTCTTCCCAGCCAACAAAGTTCTCCTACCTCCTCTGTCTAGAAAGAAACTCTTTCTTCCAAGTTTAGTCTAAATATAATCTTCCTTGAGAAAAATTCCACAATTTTAATAATTTTGTCTGCCTTATGTTCTCAAGGCATTTTGTTCATAAATTTGCTTATAGCACCTTTAATGCTATTCTAGAACAATTTATGCATGTGTTTTTCTAGCTAGCTCTTCAAGGGCAGTGATCACGCATGGTGCATAATAAATGTTTATTTATTCAAAAAATTTGCCAATCTTATATATGATGAATGAGTAACTAAGCAAATGACCATGTTAGATGGAAGCGAGTCAACTGACTATAGATTCTTTTCAAAGTATAGACAACAGAACATCTAAGTAAAATCTAGACCTATATAATCAAAAATCTGAGGAGGAAGGATCTAATATTTAACAAGGAATCCATATGATTCTTATGGAGGCTAAGGTGTAAGAACCACTGCCTAAAATTTAAAAGAAGAAAGTTCATTGGTGCCAACTTGTGCTGCCAATAATCTAAAAATAATTGCGGTGCAAATTCTCCTGGTAAAAGTTGAAAACTCTGTGAAGCAATGAAAAAAGTTAAGAAAGTATATTGAGCATCAGTAAAGAACAAAAATAATACAACAATTTGGAGAGTCTTTTGAGCAAAAAACTTGTGTTGAGACTGTGATTTTTCTTTTTAATATTTTCTGGCCAACAATTTAAAGCATGTATGTAATAATAATATTTCAGTAAAATTAGGTATTCCAGATGCCGTGTTTTTCTGAAACAGAGGAATTTTTTTTTAATTCTGTCTTCTTTCTGAGGAGTATTTAAAAACCAACTTATTCCTAAATCACAGCTAAAATCACCTACTCTTCATTACTGAGATCCACTCAAAACTGAAGGCCATGTTGATGAATATGAAAGCTAAATGAAAGTTAAATTTGTCACATTCTTTACCATGCTGCACACTTTCAGAGTTTCATTAAAAAAAAATCCACATAATTAGTTTAGCTTTACCAGAAAAAAAAATTGAATGACAAGGTCAGGCTCCTGACCTTTTAGTAAATTAGAGAAGATTGCCATAAATTGCACAATATAATGAAACACCAATTTGCATATTTGCTGCTATATTAAAAGGG
The DNA here is from genome assembly GCA_006410675.1 of Oreotragus oreotragus. NCBI lineage: Eukaryota > Metazoa > Chordata > Mammalia > Artiodactyla > Bovidae > Oreotragus > Oreotragus oreotragus. The sequence continues at coordinate 69,336 of SJYX01008536.1, read as the reverse complement.
ATCAGTTTTAGCTCACAAAGCAGAACAAACAAAAACATGCATTTTAATAACTCAAATTACTCCCAGGAAGTGACCCTCAGCAGAAAGCCTGATTATCACTACTTAATTAGAAGCCTTGGCAATCTAAATCCTCCTTTAAATCCTATTCTGGGTACAGTGAAAGATGAAGCCATGAGTTTTGTCTAAGATTCAATATTTACTCTTTACTAATATGTTTGCTGGAGAGGCTTCCCAAGCATTATATAGACATGCGAGAAAAAATTTAATATTCAAAGAAAGAGTGCACAAAACCTGTATTGGCTTGCAGGTGCAAAGCAATTAACAAGCTGGCATTTACAGTACTTTTAATTAATTAATTAAAAATGCAAAGCTGACTTTCATTTCTTTAAATGTTTGAACATTTTATCCATCAATAATAAAGCACTACATGCTGCTGGGCGACAACATCTGGCAAATGAAAAAAGTTAGTCCAGTGCTGAAGTCAGTGAAGAGAGCTTTGGAACTGGCTTCTGCATCCCCATTGCTTCCTTTCTCTCCCCAGCCCATCCCCACTATGTATTTTACTAAATTTAGTGTCAAATGAGAGGGGAAATGGCCTGTTGCCTACTCTGCATTGTGAACCACAAGTGACAATATTTGATGTGACATGGTAACCTTGAATGGGAATGAAAACCACAGGCTTATTACAATTATAGTCACCATTAAGGACTTGTCGTTCTGTTTCCTTAGGGGAGCAGAGTTGTTCGGAATGAATGCTGTATACCTCCATCTTGTTTATAAAGGTTAAAAACATAATTAGCAGAGGGAATTTCAATAATTTGCAAAAGAAGTGGGTAATGGCTTCTAATGCAATGCTACCGTGACTGATTTTACAGCTGGACGCTGCTCGAACACCGACTTTACTATTCCCCATGAACACATTTTTGGTCAGTACATATTTAAAAACAACACCATTAATGTACTTTAATTAAAACATAAATACCACAGTGCTACCTTGCTAGGCATTCACTCAGCTGGAACTAACTGTATTTGCTTAATCTACAATTTTAGATGTATTAGCAAAAATAAATGTTGGTGAATGTAAGAGCCTGATTACATATCTTGGGTAAATTGGTGATAATGAGTCAAGAGACTTTGTGTTCATTCACATATATTAGAATAAGAATCATTATGAAATTAAAGCTAAGATTAATCCTGCTAATGACACCACAGAGCATCTGGGAATAAGATAGCCCAGATGTCAGATTCACTGAGCTACTGTGCTGCTATTTGACAGAGTAACCCTTGAAGTATTCTTCTAAGGCAGATAGCTGCTACCCCCCCAGTCCCAGCACTTGAAATGCAAATGAGTGACAAGATAGTCTAATAATGAGAGCAGATTCTAGCAGTAAAGAAAATGAATAAATTAAAAAAAAAAAAAAAAACCCTGCACCACTGATAAGAACAAGCAGCCGGCACCCTGATGTCCTCAATTAGGGTGGATGACATCTGCTGAGCATTTCTCTCTAATAAAGCCCTCACTCGGTATTCCAAAGCACACGATTCTAACACTGTTAACATTTTAATGTCCTGGGCGTGCGTGGTAACATTAATTACAAGATGATTTGGATGACTTCTGAATCTCTTTTATGTCTTCCACAGAAGAGAACACAGCGATGCAGCTTTGATTTCATAAATAAAATGGGGACGCCTGCCAAGCATGAAAGGTATCCTGAAGTCAGTGGCGTCTGCTGGCTTGTCCTGAACCTCTGTAGCCAGATGAACACAATCCTCTGGGCATTTACAGAGGGGCAGCAGCTATGCATTTTAGGGGGAAGCTACGTGGCTCACAAAGATTTTTTTTTTCCCCTTGTGCTAAAGGTGAACATTTTTGTTGCTGTTTTTAATTCCTAATGAGCTTAAAGTCCAATTAATATTTTTCTAAGCACAGTTTGCCTTCCTAATAGCTATTTTCATGAGCTTTGGCAAATGTCACCAGGGCTTTCTTGTTTGCAGGCAGGGAGATGGGGGCAGTTTCTCTCCTTATTTGAAAGACTAATGCAAAGTACTGGCATCACGGAGAACCCCAGGTGGAGAGCGAGGCAGAGAGGCCCAAGAGGAAAGATATTTACTGTGTATCCTACTCCATAACTGGCACTGTATAGCCCTGGCTTATAAGATGCTATTTCCTTTATGGAGAGGCAACTGGTTCTAGGAGAGAGAAAATGCAATTTGCTTGCAAAGTTATTAAACATCTAATAAGCAGAACCAGGATTACCTGTTTCAAAATTATAAAGAATTCACCTGTCAGTGCAAGAGACGCAAGAGATGCCCTTTTGATCCCTGGGTGGAGAATATCCCCTGCAGGAGGAAATGGCACCCCACTCCAGTATTCTTGCCTGGAGAGTCCCATGGACAGAGAAGCCTGGCGGGCTACAGTCCATGGGGTCGCCAAGAGTGGACACGACTGAGCGACTGAGCACACTCACCCTGGCTGAGCTCAGCGTCCGCTATTGCTCTTCATTACATTCCTGGCAGTCATTAGGACCAGTCCCCAGTGTTCTCGGCCTCATCCTTCTGGGTGTATGGTAACGTTACGGGGGTTTGCCCCCCTTTTGAGTTAGCATGGCCTTGTAAACATCTTTGACCAATGAAAAGGAAATGGAACCTTGAAAAGTCCTGTGTGGTTCACTTGTCCCCCTTTCCCTATGAGGAATTCTGAATGTGTCTCTCTTCCTGGATCTGAGGACTTCTTGGAGCAGAGCCCACAGCCAACCTATAATGGACATAAAGAGAAAACCAGATAAATCTTTGTTACGTAAGCCTCTGAGATTCTGAATCTGTTGGTTACACAGCGTAACCTAGCATATCCTGACAAATACAGTACAATACACCCAGCAGACAGCCAAATGCAAATCCGCAAAACCCCCAACTGGCCTCAGGGATGGATGAAAAAGGATGGGCAAAAATAAGAGTAAGGAGCCATGTGACTCAAACTGTAGCCCAAGAACTTTAAGACTCGAGGTGGGGGAAGGGGAGGAGCTTACCATTTAAATAATCCTACTGCTGCTGCTGCTAAGTCACTTCAGTCGTCTCCAACTCTGTGCGATCCCATAGACAGTGGCCCACCAGGCTCCCCCGTCCCTGGGATTCTCCAGGCAAGAACACTGGAGTGGGTTGCCTTTTCCTTTTCCAATGCATGAAAGTGAAAAGTGAAAGGGAAGTCGCTCAGTCATGTCCGACTCTAGTGGATGCCATTTACATCATATGTGAGAATGGCTCCCCCTAGAGTTTGGCAGTAGCTTAACCTTCAAGATCTGTCTAGGTAGCCATGACACTTTTAGCCCTGCTAGTCTGGAGAAGGCAATGGCACCCCACCCCAGTACTCTTGCCTGGAAAATCCAATAGACGGAGTAGCCTGGTGGGCTGCAGTCCATGGGGTCGCTAACAGTCGGACAGACTGAGCGACTTCACTTTCACTTTTCTCTTTCATGCATTGGAGAAGGAAATGGCAACCCACTCCAATATTCTTGCCTGGAGAATCCCAGGGACGGGGAAGCCTGGTGGGCTGCCGTCTATGGGGTCACACAGAGTCGGACACGACTGAAGTGACTTAGCAGCAGCAGCAGCAGTCTGGAGAAGGAAACGGCAACCCAGTCCAGTATTCTTGCCTGGAGAATCCCAGGGACAGGGGAGCCTGGCGGGCTGCCGTCTATGGGGTCGCACAGAGTCGGACACCACTGAAGCGACTTAGCAGCTACAGCAGCAGCAGTCTGAGATCAATGGCACCCCACTCCAGTACTCTTGCCTGGAAAATCCCATGGACGGAGGAGCCTGGTGGGCTGCAGTCCATGGGTTCGCGAAGAGTCGGACACGACTGAAATGACTTAGCAGCAGCAGCAGCAGCGGTTGAGATCATGGTTCCCTTCTCCTTTTACAGATTAAGCCATATTTGCAGGATATGCTGGGGAATTCACAGAGTAGCCAATGGGCACATGCCCAGCCTAACAAGGAGCTAGCTCTCTCAAAACATCAGGGACAGTTCATCAGCCTATGTCTTAGGGTTCTTGGCCATGAATCAAAATTAATTCCAGATGACACATTGCTATTATTAGCTGCATATACTAAAATGATGTTATGCAGTCATAAACAAAGATGTTTTATCCAAATGTGAACAGAAGACAAAAGACTCTGGCTTTTCATAACTGACTCGCTGTGATACTGATTTGCTGCTACAGGTTCAGGTATGTCTGGGGAGAAAAGAGAAAACAAAACAGAGCAACCAGACAATCCATTAACTTGTGGGAGTCCAGCCCTCTTTCTTGTATCTCTTTTCTGGCTCCGTTTGGACCACTCCAGTGAAAAATCCTGATTCTCTCAGCCAACTCACCATATTCAAATGACCTGTAGTTTGCCCAAAGAACAACTGAGCAGCAGGTTCAAAGTTCCCAGTCATCAGGCAAAAGTTCTCCAGCATATCACGCAAGTTTCCAGAGCCAGTGAACTGGACAGAGCAACTACAGTGCTGAAGAAACTAATAGCTCTTTTAGGAATAGAGCCGGATGGGATCTCAAGCAGACAAGCCACAGATCAATGCAGGTCACTACCCCCATACCTTATCCAGTCACTGCATTTACTCAGGGAGCAAACCAACCTCTCTGTTTGGCAACCCCAAGTTCCACCTGTCTACTTCCACTTATGAGAGTGCAGGTTAGCAAGAGTAAGAATGTCTAAGAAAGTTCTCACCTTGATTAGGAGTGGGAGATCCCTCTAAAATAAGATGTGCAGAGCAGCTCAGCTGCTTCTAAACAGGTAGGAATAAGGTCCACTTAGATCTACATTGATACTGAAACCTAGCCACTCCCCAGTGAAAGGGATTAGATAGCAATGTTTATGCTCTGGAAAATGAAGTCAGTTGATACAAACACTCATGAAACCTACTCTATATCACGAGGAGGTTTCATGGTACTTTGGCTTTACATGGGCCATTTCCTTCACCAAGAATACCTTCCCCTGGGACTTGGTGAACATCTCCTCATCTTTCAAGATACAGCTCAAGGGACTTCCCTCATAGGTCCAGTGGGCAAGAGTCCGCCTTCCAGTGCAGGACAGGCAGGTTTGATGCCGGATCTAGGCAACTAAGCCCATCCACCACAACTTCTGAGCCCGTGTGCTCTGAAGCCTGTGTGCTCTAGAGCCCGAATGCTGCAGCCAGGAGCCAATGCACCACAGTAGAGACCCAGCACAGCTGAAAGAAGTGATACAACTCAAGTGTGCTTACAAAGCCTTCTTAGACCGCCTCCACTAGAGCTGCACACCCACTTTTGATCTGTGCCTCTTTGGAATCCCTGAACTTGCTCTACTATAGTGATGGTGGTGGTTTCGTTTCTAAGTCACGTCCAACTCTTACGACCCCATGGACTGTAGCCTGCCAGGCTCCTCTGTTCATGGGATTCTCCAGGCAAGAATACTGGAGTGGGTTGCCATTTCCTTCTCCAGGGGATCTTCCCAACCCAGGAACCGAACCCAGGTCTCCTGCATTGCAGGCAGATTCTTTACCGATATCATCACACATCTCTCTCCTCTACTGGACTGCAAGGGCCACTGGGATAGAGATGGTGTTGCTTTCCCCAGCCTAGCATGTAAGAGCACTCAATATTCAAAGAACACTTTCAATACTTACTGAAAGTGTTCTTTGAATATTGATAGTAGGAGGCAGGTTTATGATTCTGTGCCATCTTGAAAGATAAATAATATCCTATATTTTCTCATCAAGTGCTTAAGGACTGGTTCAATTATTTCTTTTGACATATGTATAAAACTTTTTATCTCCCTTTCCTAAGGCTTCTGCATCATCTTTATACCTTCCCAGATATTTCTTTTAGTTTCTTAAAAAGGTGCCCTTAGATAAGCTTCATCCAATGAGCATTATTTTATGCCCATCTGTGACAAGATAACTGAACAGTCAATAAAATAAAGGCTGAATGGCCTGAGTTCTCATGACGGAGTGGACTCCTAGGGGTCTTTTATGCAGAATAATTTATGGAAACATCCTCTAAATGCAGACATTTCCATCTGTTTCACCTTCATTCTTGAGGAGAAATGAAATAGGAAGATATTCAACTTGTTTTCCAGTCTAATATATTCAGCCTCTTCTTCCCAGTATTTGGAACTCTTAGTATCACATATTTGAACAATAACAGGGTAGGAGATGAAAACCACAATATATTGTCAGCTCAGTGCCAGGCACTGCGCTAGGGATTTCAAAGGCTCAATGAACTTAGACTGGTGGTGGAGAGAATACATAAAAGGCATCTTCAGTTCATTTCAGTTCAGTCGCTCAGTCGTGTCCAACTCTTTGTGACCCCATGAATTGCAGCACGCCAGGCCTCCCTGTCCATCACCAACTCCTCGAGTTCACTCAAGCTCACATCCATCGGAAAGGCATTTTAAAAGTTACTAAATAGAGATTATCTCCAATAAGAAAGGACATTGGGGGCAATTGGGGTAACAATTGCACTAGGCAATAAGGGAGGTAGAGGAAGAAAGACTAGGCAGATGAGAAGAAAGAGATTCTAAGTGACAGGTCACACCGGGAATAGTGATACTATAGGACAAAGTGGCACAAGAGGTGTGAAAGGCTGGTGGGAGTCATGTCAAAGGGGTCCTGAGTGTCCTGCTGACGAGCTTGACTCTGCTGACAATGAGGATCATCTAAGTTTTGAAAGAAGAGGGTGACATAACTCAACCTGTGCTTTGAGAGGATAGTTTTAGAGAATATTAGGGAGAAGGAGACAACTTGAGGGGCCATTAGAAATCTTTCACAGGAGCTCTAAACAAATAAATATTTGAGCTTTTACTTTTTTCTAATCAGAATTAGTACAAATTGTCTACGTGATGACTTCATTTAAAAAAATATATAAGCTCCGAAGTGGATCTAAAATGGCTGTAAAAATGGAATCCTAAAAGAGAATGTTAGGCCTTTAGTTTAAAAATGCTGTAGACAGTGAGCTTCTCTTTTAGAACATGCTCAATACCAATGGCAGAGGGCAGCCCACCATCAAGCAAAGGAGAGAGGAGAGAGGTAAACACACAGTCAGAATGTAGTACACGCCCTCACAGTGGTTTGTACATAGCATGTAGTTGAGAAAAGGAAAGGATTGGACAACTATGCAGGAAACAGGATCAGTCAGAAAGTCACAAGGACAACCTTAAGTAGGCTGTGAAGCATCAATAGGAGCTCAACAGCTAGACAAAGTGGGAAGAAGATCATTCTTTATATAAGGAAGAGGGGGCAGGCCACAACTATGGAGATAGGGGTTTAATTCAGAGAGACAAAGGCTGTCCCTGCCCAACATCAATCCTGGGGTTAACAGTAATCTGTCAAAAAATCAGCATTTTCTTTAATTCTCTTTCATGAGCCTGCCATTCATGAATTTTTCTTTACTTCTTTAAAAAGTCATTTCTATTTTCACTTACTAAGATTATGAACCCAATGCTTATTATTAACTGCTTCTAATTGGACTGAAATTTACTTCACCTCAAATCCTAGGAAGCACATTTTTACTAGTCCTGCTTTTTCCCAAGATTTGTTGACAAGCTCATATTACTTCTGTTAATATTCCTCACCCTTTGATATCAGAGAATCTGAACTTCTTTTGTCTTTTGTTTGGGGGTGGGGTGTTTATTTTCTCATCCCAGCTCCAGGATCACTTGGACCAATGTGCATTCACACTATCCACTCTAGCCATCTATAAACTTATTTTAATGAGATAGGGACATCTCTCTACATGTCGCGTGTATGCCTCTGCCGCTTCACCCCAGCCACTGGACACTATTCCTTGTTATAATGCCTACTAGTACATCAGGCCACTTTAATCTGTATGTTAGCTTCTCAACGTTCTTGAAAGGATATATCACATGCAGAATTCAAGAGTTCTAGGGAAAAACAGCCCCAAGGACCATGTTACATGTGGCGTCATAAACCTGGACTTCTAATTATTTGACCTGCTCCCCTTGCGCCCACATTATTTCCCAATATCTCTACAACCATTCTTGGCAAGCAGACTGCACACTAATTCTTATTTAACCACAGTTGGTTCTTTACTGTCTCTCTTCTTTCTTTCCTTGGGTAAGAGAGCGCCTTTAATAAAAGTGATCGTCTCAGAGGAAACTTAAATCCCACTGCCTCCCTCCAGTGCTGCACTTAATGTTGTGTGTTTAACAACACCTTGGGGATTACACTTAAAAATCCTGGAAAATCTTTAAGCAGCAACACACTGGCAACAGGAAACTCTTCCTCCCCTGAGATCGCATGGACAGGGAAGAGCCAGACTGATGGGCTCTCTGCAGGAGGGGGTACACCCAGAGGGTGGGGTGGAGATGACCTGCAGGCTCTCCCTCCACACCCTACAGATGGACCAAGTGCTGAGGGCCCTGAACATCTGGGATTCCCAGAATAAAATCAGCAGAAATAGTCTTAGGAAGATACAGGTGGTCAGCACAGCCATGTACTTTCATCCCTGCCCACAATCAAAATCTGACTTATACCAACACAAAGAATAAATCTGGGAAATTTTTAAAGATCCTTTCTTTTAGGAGAGTCACCAACACGCACCACACACACATACCCACATACACACATGCCAGTGCCCAGTCCAGGATTTAATAAACTTCGCTAGGGGCTTCTTCATTGCCTCCAATCAAATTTTCTCTAGTTAACACTTAAACCCACTCTGGTTTTGTTCTTCCTTCATTCGGGAAGGAAATAGCTGGTCATTCTTTAGAAATAAACTTTTAGGATGCAATGAAATAAAAGATTCATTTTCTACATTCTTCTAAGCCAGAAAACTACCTGGTCCTTGGTGTGTATTCAGACTCTGCCCTGGCAAGAAAGTTCAAGGACAATAAACGAGTGATAAACCAAATAAACATTTTACATTTGAAAATCCATTTCATGTTTTACCACCTGAAATACCAACGCTTAAAAGAAAAAAAAGCAGTTTAGGGGTTTCCCTGATGGTCCAGTGGTTAAGACTCTGTCTTGCAATGCAAGGGACGCAGGTTTGATCCCTGGTTGGGGAACTATGATCCCACATTCCTCAAAAGCAACTAAGTCTGCAAACCACAACTACTGAGCCCACATGCTCCAGAACCCACGTGCCACAACTGGAGAGCCCACATTCCACAACTCTTGGAGCCAGCTCGCTCTGGAGCTCTCACAACTCAGCTACTGAGACCCCACACCACAACTAGAGAGTCCGTGCCTCACAACGATGCACAGAGATCCCACATGCTGCAACTAAGAGCCGATGCAGCCAAAACACAAATCTAAAAAAGAAGAGGCAGTGTTTACGTGAAAGATGGGCCAGAATGTGTGTTTATCTTGGGGGTTATGGCATATCAACACACAGGACTGCCAAAACTAGCATGTATCTGAGGGTTTTTTAAAAGGTGAAGTCAGGCATCTAATTAAATCTGTTTCAACATTTTCCAGGCTAGCCTTAGTAGATGGAGTAAAACTCTGGGCCTTCAATTACACATTTGTTTTGACATTCAAACAGATTCAAAAGTATTTTCTGAGTTGAAATCTGAGCCCATCTATAGATGCTCTCTTGGCTTCGGTTCAAGCAAAGACAGAGCCTTTCTCTCCAAGTAGACTTCCTCGCTCAGCTTTCACAAGTCGCCCTTTGCTTAACTGTCTGTTAAAATAGACATAACTATTTATGTGGCACTATATACCAGCTGCTCTGCAGGTACTTTTCAGGAACGACATCTTATCAAATATTTCAGCTAAAAGAAATGACTTTTGGAAGAATTTCCTGGAGAAGAGAAGCAACATGTCCTCCATGAGCTCATGGTTCTACTGCTGGGTTAAGCCGGATCACAGAGTGCTAGGACAGCACGGTTTCAGCTGGCTGTGGTGAAAAGTTTTTACTGAAATTGCAAGATGAAACTGGCACATCTTCAGGGACTGAATTTAGGTGATATGGATGCACTTGAAAGCAAAGACTTGAGAAATATTTAGGTAATAAAATATTTTAGTCTTGGGGACTGATTGGATGCAGAGAAAGAAAGAGAGAACCGATTTCTTTTTTAAGTTGTTATAAAGTATTGGCTCTGTTCCCTGTGATGTCCATTACATTCCTGGGTCTTATTTATTTCATACCGAGTAGTTTGTTCCTCTGATTCCCTTCCCCTATCTTGCTTCTCCTACCACTTTTCTCCCGACTGGTAACTACTGGCTTGTTCTCGGTATCTAAGACTTTATTTCTCTCTTGTTACAGTCTTTCATTTGTTTTATTTTTGCCTTTCCCTGTCTGACATTTCACTAACCATAGTATACTCTAGGTCCATCCATGTTGTCATTAATGGAAATTTTTCATTCTTCTTTACGGTTGAGTAGTATCCCATTGTGTATATATTGCCATACCTTCTTTATCCATTTATCTGTTGATGAACACTCAGGTGGTTTTCCTATCTTGGCCATTGTAAATAGTGCTGCTATTAACATGCTGTTGTTTAGTCAGTGGCATGTCTGACTCTTTGTGACCCCCATGGACAGTCACCCACCAGGCTTCTTTGTCCAGGGGATTCTCCAGGCAGGAATACTGGAGTGGGCTGCCATTTCCTTTTCCAGGGATCTTCCCAACCCAAACATCAAACTCACATCTCCTGAACTGGCAGGCAGGTTCTTTACCACTCAGCCACCAGTGAAGCCCCTCTATCAGGGGATATGTATCTTTTTGAGTTAGTGCTTTTGGTTTCTTTGGATATTATATCCAGAAAGACAGATTTCTGGCATGGATAATCTAACAGGTGATGGTACATCCAACATTAATAAATAAATTGAGGCTCAGAAGAGGATATTCAGAGTTTGATGTACAGGTGAGACATCTGAGTACTTGTGTTAACATAAATGTGTATTAAAATAAATGGGTTAGAGAAAGGCAGTACTAGAGCAATGGGCCAGGAAGAGAAGATCTGGTGTAGGAAGAATGCCGCCTCCTCTCCTCCGTCTTCCCTTTCTTCCTTCTCTCTGTCCTTTCTTCTCCCTCTTGTCTTTCTCCTCCTCGTCTCTTTTCCTCGTTCTGCCTCCAGCTCTCCTTCCTCCAGCTCTCCCTCCTCCTCTGTATCTTTCTTCCCTCTCTCATCCCCCCTCCTCCCTCCCCAGGGCGCTTCTTCTTACTTGCTTACATTTTCCTTCTCCCCACATCAGGGCCTAGTAAGGGAATGTTCCACTGGAAAATCCTTTGCTAAAACCGAAGTCTGGGAGAGAGAACTCCAAGGACACGAAAGAAGCTTCCTTGAGTGCGTGCATACTAAGTCCCTTCAGTTGTGCCTGACTCTTTGCGACCCTGCGGTGTCCCTGGGATTCTCCAGGCAAGAATACTTGAGTGGGTTGCCACGCCCTCCTCCAGGGGGTCTTCCTGAGCCAGGGATCAAACCCCCATCTCTTAGGTCTCCTGCATTAGCAGGCAGGTTCTTTACCACCAGTGCCCCCTGGGAAGCCCCCAAATGTTTCCTTACCTAAATCATTTAACATCTGAATTGCAGACTCTACTGTGGAGAAAGCGTATCAGGAGATGACAGCATGCTGGTCCAATGTGTCCTTTCCGTCTTAACTTTATAGGATAGTGTAGGGTGCAATCACCACGGTGTCTTAAGCTGGTGTTAAATCAGAGATCAAATGGAAATCCTGTACCACCTGTAAGCACCCACCCCACTCAAGGTGCAAGCTCACAGCACAGTGCAGTGGGCATCTGGCCTTGTGGTCAGTGAGGCTGGGCTAGGCTGGGCTAGGCTGGGTGGTCTAACATCAGCGTTCAAGATGCACCTCAAGGGTGGGTGTCACCTCAGACAGCCCCAGCGCCTTCGGGCTCTGAGTTCTCCCGTCTTTCCTGCAGCCTTCGGATGGGCTCCTGCTCTGCCCTTCACACTTCCTCCTAATAATTCCATTACTCAGAGGAAGGAGACACGGGAGAGGGAGATGACGCAGAGCTCCTTAGGCAACGGACAGCCAGGTTTTAACGTGGCTCTGCGGACTGCCGCAGTCCTGGCTTCCGTGGCAACCCAGGAACAGGAAATCTGAGCTCTAAGGCTGTGAATTCAGTGTTGACGTGAAAGACGCCACTTGTGTTGTGCTGAAGCAGGCATGCTGATTATGTAACAGCTTCCAACACATTCCTGGCTGGTGGTGGGTTTTGATTGACATTTTATGGGCCTTATTACTCTTGAAAACAACACTAAAATTGCCATGACAAGCTCAAGATGGAAATATGAATACATGAACCTCTCCCTGCTGAACTAGAAAATGACTCTTCAGAATTCTTCCTGGAGGAAGGTGGAAAAATTTTTTTAAAAATATTCACGTGGATTCATAATGATGTTTTCTTTTGTTCCCTGAAGGAGAAAGATCCCCTAATCTTAGAACAATTTGACATACCCTGGATTCAAGGACTTTTCCTTATTTTTTTTTTTAAACAACTTACAAATGAATGTTCACTTTTGAAGTAGAAAATGAATTGCCTAAGATATAGATGGTTTAATAAATATTGTCTTTACAGCAGTAATTTAGAGTTTATATGGTAACTCTTTGGTAGAGTTCATCATTTTAATAACACAGAGATGGAAATGCAGCAGAAATGCAAATCCCATGAATGAACTTGGGAGATTTTTTTATTTTCTGTATACAACAAAGCTTTGAAGTGGAATGAAGCTTCAAAACAGTCAATGAGGGGACTTGCCTGGCAATCTAGTGGGTAAGACTCCACACTTCTGCTCCCTGATTCAGGAATTAAGATCCTACATGTGCAGCACAGCAAAAAAAAAAAAAAAAAAAAAAATATAAATGACATATCTCATTTGTTTTAATTGAATTATTGGCTCTNAGCTTCAAAACAGTCAATGAGGGGACTTGCCTGGCAATCTAGTGGGTAAGACTCCACACTTCTGCTCCCTGATTCAGGAATTAAGATCCTACATGTGCAGCACAGAAAAAAAAAAAAAAAAAAAGATATATAAATGACATATCTCATTTGTTTTAATTGAATTATTGGCTCTCCCTGAATACTTTGGGAGTTTGCTTCAATAGCAAACACTCCGACTCCGAGTTTCCATCTTTCCAATTTCCTTCTGATTTTATATAATTAAAATATATGTATTAGACTTTATTCATGCCAGTCGGTACCCCTGGATTTCTAAATAATAATTATCTGCTTTGTTATACAAGTAATAGTAATAATAGCAATGGCCGTGGAAATAATTCTGTTTGTTGATTTTTGAGGTCTTATTTTTTAACTCTTAAACCTAAGCAGTCTGGTTTCCATAACTGTCTGCCCTGCTTTAGGGTTATTTTCTAAAGTCACACTCAGCTCAGGATGGGAAGGCAGCAGGCTTCCTGTCACTCTTCTCCCAAGTTGAGTGCCTTATGCCCTGTGCAGAGGTGAGCACACATTCAAGCAGGTGTGGGAAGAAAAGCACAGAATGAGAAAAAAAAAAAAAAAGTCTGTGAAACACTTTAAGTGAAAGATGTTATTTCAAGTCGTGAGGAGTATGGAGTTAGAAATGATAGTACCGTTGAGGCAGAATGATCATTTTCCTGGAAGCACGTGTTCAGTGTTGGCAAAGCTTAAGTTGTTTTTGACAAACCTGTTTTCATGTAGAAATTACAATAAATGGACAGCAGATGTTTGCTTTTAAGGAGCCTGCTTTTGATTGGCCAGCCAGGTAAGGATGCATGTGGTGACTGTTACAAAGCAGCTGGTGTCAATTTAAGAAAATGATGCTCTACCCTCTTCTGCTTTGACCAGCCAGAGCAGCGATATCCATATTTTTAAGTTGTGTATTCACCATTTATATATATATATGCATATATATACTAAGAACTTGATTACAGAGGTGATAAATTTTATGTGGTATAAAACTGCATGCCCAGTATTTTGAAAAGTCTACTTTTGCTTCATCATTATAAAGTAACTGAAGGCATGGCTATTGCTGTCCTATTTAGACACATTTTAACACCCAAAATCTAGGAACGAAATGATGGTGAGGTTGAAGAGTATGACCTCTGCTCTGAGGTTGAAGAGTAAAACCTCTGCTCAGATAATCTATGTTTATACGAACAGTCAATGGAGATGGGAAATATGTTCTTTCTTTCTTTCTTTATTCACTATTAACACTTTGAGAAAACTAATGAGTTATTATTCATGGGGTAAATGATGATGAGACAAAAATCCTAAAGTGATTTCTCTTTTGGATAGCTGATGTTTAAATTCCATAAGCAATGTATGGCAAAACCAATACAATATTGTAAAGTAAATAAATAAAAAAAATAATAAATTCCATAAGCAATAAAGCTGCTATTGGTGGAGTTATTTTAAATGCTCTCTTATTAAGATGGATTATGTCTTTCCTTGTCTTCATTATTTTTATTTTAATTGAGTACAGTACACTCATCTTAATCCATATGAACTTGTGTAACCACCTCCAGTTAAGATAGGATATGTCCAACATCCCAGAGTGTTCTTTCATCACCTTTCTCATTTCATCGTCTCCTCCCATACAAACTTTTAATTCATCCATATCATTGCATATTGAAGCAGTTCACTTTTTAATCAGTATAGTATTCTATGTACATGCTAATATTTATCCATTCTTCTCTTGATGAGTATTTGAGTTTTCCCCATTCACAATTCGGCTTTTATAAATAAAACTGCTAAGAACATTCTTGAAGCTGTCTCTTGGTAAGTAAATGCATTTACTTGTTCTGGATATACCTCTGGAGTTGACCTCCTGGTTCATTGGGTAGGCATATCCAGGGTTTTGAGCATTCTGGTGGAATGTATTGGTGTCTCACTGGGTTTTAGTTTGGAATTTTTTTGAGAAGAAATGATGTTGAATACTTTTTCATATGCTTATCTATCATTCATATCCCCTCTCTTAGTGGATGTTTCTTCAAGCCTTTTGCTTACTTTTAGATCAGATTGCTTACCTCTCACTCTCAATGGTGTGGTAGATCTCTTACTTTGTATATGAGTCCAATGTCAATATACAGACTGTGAGTTTCATCTCCCAGTCAATGTTTTGCCATTTACCTCTTAACATTAACTTTTGATAAACAGAATTTTTTATAAATTGGACTTCAATAAAATTATTTTTCTTGTATAATTAGTGATTGTCATATTCTGTTTAAAATTTTTTGAACCTCCCACTTCTTGTTTTCATAATTAGCCAAATTTCTTCTAAGCCAGTGTTCTTTGTGTTCTGTGTGAGAAGTCTTTTCCTATTTTATTTCTTACCTTCTTGAAATATTTTGAACAAAACAACGATGCTATGACTTAGACTTCATTATGAATAGTAATTGCTACTGTCCAACAAATGTTATAGTATCTATGCTGCAGTTGGGATGATATGTATAAAAATTCTTGTCAAGTATAAGTGGTTGCTTTACAGTTTATACTGTTGTACTGTGACACTTCCTGGTCTTATTAAAGATTTAGGACTGTTACTTTTATGCTTAAGTGTCTTTGGCACCTATAAATTTTAAGTTATTACATCTAAGTCCTGGGCAGGTAAGCTGTTTACCATATATAATGGCAGTCAGGAGGTACCAGATCTTTAAATTACATCATAGGTCAAGTTTTTGGAGTAACACTTAAAATTTCTCTTTCAAAAGCATTTCTCATATCTTTCTGACATGTTGACCCAGTGAAGTAAAATAAAGTAAATGATACTCCCTTTAAGTGTGTGTACAATCGTTCAGCTACTGTGGCCGCATATACTACAGTTCTCAGCCAATTTCTTTTTCAGTTTGTTGGATTGAAACAACGTGTTACAGCAAAAGTTTTCAGTCTTAATTCTTTATTAGCATCATCGGAAAAGCTTGTATAACATAAAAATGTTCAGCCCCTGACCCTGGGAACTCTCTAAATTACTTGGCCATCCAGACATCAGTGAACTGTGAAAGCTCCCAAAAAGACTGCATCACAGAACCTGGACTGTGGTTCTCCTGTTGGCTTAGGGCTGTGCACTCAAACTTCAGCATGTGGAAGAGCCAGATGTGTTGCTTTTCTAGAAAATTCTCAGGTGTGGCTGGAGACCCCAGCTTGAGCACCACTGGCTCAGAGAATCCTTGCCACTCCAGCCACCTGGCTAACCGGTAGGCCATTTTCATCCTTTGCCTTCTTAGATCTGCTACTCATAGCCCTGGTTTTCAATTTTTGCTTCATTTTTCACTGTACTAAACTGTGTTTACCCTCTCATTTCTTTAGAGACAGCTTTAGGGTTGACTGCATATTACTTGACCTCTCTTCAAAAGAACTGTTTCTCCTTCCATGTGAGATGTGAAATGACTTTTGTTAGTAGGTACACAATATCAAAGAGTGAAGGTATCTAAAAGGAGGGATTTGAGAATGAAACCTAGAAGCAAATAGAAATCACCTTAGAGCTATTCAATCAACCAGAAAATCAGGTTTTCAAATTATAGCACAAATGTCCAGTTTTAAAAAATAATAATAATCTCTACAAGAATAGAAGTGAATCTCATCCACTAATGTATTAATAGTAGTGGTGTGAGGGTTTAGGGGGTTATCAGTGATTTTATGGCTTTTTTGTTGTTGTTGTTGTTATCTGTGTGTCCCCATTTTTTTTCTTTTACAACAAAATTCTATAATAAAAATTAAAACAATTTAAAAGCTGACATAAAAAAGAAGCATTCACTCAGCAGAGATTTCATGAAACTACCTTTACCTACAACCATGCCAACCATAACAAAAGTCTCAGCAGAAAAATAGGACATTTTATAAACACAGAAGCTTACAGCCCTGTAGAGCAGACAAGACCCCCTGTTTACATTTTCACAAATTTAGCAAGATGCGGACTCTCCTTCTAGTAGTAAGAAAAATATATAAAGACATTAATGATAATTGACTGTGGAGGATAGTTTCTTAGGATGTTAAGTGCCTTTGATTTTTTTTTTTTTTCCTAAAAAAAAAACTTGAAAGGATTTGGCCTGGTAAAAGCTGCTTTTAACTTGAATCTACACCTTTCATTTTTCAAGTCTTAAAGAGTTTTATTCATTTATATTAGATTCAGATGGATAAGGATCAGCTTCTTTCAATTTGGACGATAGGCCCTCCAAGAATGCAATGGACCTTTATTCACTGGAAGCATACACTTGTTTTAAACATAAATAAATCAAAGCTCAGTTAATAAACATAAATAAATTGAGGCTCAGTTAATGACCATTAAGATTTAGATCTCCAGGAGGTTGCAAGAGACTGTTTATAAACTGAGATGACAACTTGGTGGACATGCAGTCCATGTCCACCTCCTCTTCCATCATCACCACCATCATCATCATTATCAATAATGCAGTTATCACTGTCACAGTGTGTGGCTCAGCTGGCAAAGAATCCTCCTGCCATGTGGGAGACCTGGGTTCGATACCTGGGTTGGGAAGACCCCCTGGAGAAGAGAAAGGTTACCCACTCCAGTATTCTGGCCTGGAGAATTCCATGGACTGAGTGATTTTTCACATGGTTATTAGATTCTAAAGTCAGCCTGAAATGCAAAAGCCATAATAAGTCACAATTGACCCTGAAAAGCCTCTGGAGGCACTGTTTTGGAGACCTACATTTCTCCAAAATTGCCAGGAGAAATATCAACAACCTCAGAATTGCAGATGATACTACACTAATGGCAGAAAACAAAGAGGAACTAAAGAACCTCTTGATGAGGGTGAAAGAGAAGAGTGAACAAGCTGGCTTAAAATCATGGCATCCAGTCCCATCACTTCATGGCAAATGGGGAAACAATGGAAGCAGTGCAGATTTTATTCTCTTGGGCGCCAGAATCACTGTGGATAGTGACTGCAGCCATGAAATTTAAAAGAAGCTTGCTCCTTGGAAAAAAAAGCTATGACAAACCTAGATAGCATATTAAAAAGCAGAGACATTACTTTGCCAGTGCAGGACTTCCTTGGTGGCTCAGACAGTAAAGAGTCTGCCTGCAATGTGGTAGACCTGGGTTTGATCCTTGGGTTGGGAAGATCCCTTGGAAGAGGAAATGGCAACACACTCCAGTATTCTTGCCTGGAGACTCCCTTGGCCAGAGGAGCCTGGTGGGTTACAGTCTTTGGGGTCACAAAGAATCAGACATGACTGCATGACTAAACACAGAACTTTGCCAACAAAAGTCCATCTAGTCAAAGCTATGGTTTTTCCAGTAGTCATGTATGGATATATGGGCTTCCCTGATAGCTAAGTTGGTAAAGAATCTACCTGCAATGCAGAAGACTCTGGTTTGACTCCTGGGTCTGGAAGATCTGCTGGAGAAGGGAAAGTCTACCCACTTCAGTATTCTGGCCTGGAAAATTCCAAAGGGGTTGCAAAGAGTCAGACACAGCCGAATGACTTTCACTGCACGTATGGATGTGAGAGTTGGACCATAAAGAAAGCTGAGTGCTGAAAAACTGATGCTTTTGAGCTGTGGTGTTGGAGAAGACTCTTGAGAGTCCCTGGGACTGCAAGGAGATCAAACCAACCCTGAATATTCATTGGAAGGACTGATGCTAAAGCTGACTGAATGACTTTCACTGCACGTATGGATGTGAGAGTTGGACCATAAAGAAAGCTGAGTGCTGAAAAACTGATGCTTTTGAGCTGTGGTGTTGGAGAAGACTCTTGAGAGTCCCTGGGACTGCAAGGAGATCAAACCAACCCTGAATATTCATTGGAAGGACTGATGCTAAAGCTGACGCTTTACTTTGGTCACCAAATGCAAAGAACAGACTCACTGAAAAAGACACTATTGCTGGGAAAGATTGAGGGCAGGAAGAGAAGGGGTGACAGAGAACGAAATGATTGGATGGCATCACTGACTCAGTTTACATGAGTTTGAGCAAACTCCAGGAGACGGTGAAGGACAAGGGAGGCTGGCTTGCTGCAGTCTATGGGGTTGCAAAAAGTCGAACATGACTTAGTGACTGAACAACAACATTTTTTCCAAGTCTGGCAAAGCCAGTTTTCCCTGAAGTGGTTCTTGATTCCAGCTTGTGCTTCTTCCAGCCCATCATTTCTCATGATGTACTCTGCATATAAGTTAAATAGTTTAGTTCTCACCAAATAAATATATATCTTTATTGATTTCCCCCTCAATGGGAATGCATTTTTTAAAAAAAACTAGGTTGTTTGATCAAAAGAAAACTATGATTCCAAAGAGGTCATCCACTATTCGAGGGAAAATGTCTGCCACAAATATACAACAAATTATTAAAAAATTATTATCTCTTGGGTGTGTGGGTAAAAAGAGACTTCCATTTTCTTATACATATTTGAAATTTTTCTATTAAGCATTTTTAAGGAGGAAATAAATTAAAGATTATAAGCAAACAAAGTAGACTCCTACATATCATTTCAATAAAGTTTATCTGCTGCCTCCTTCAATCCTCACCAGCAATTTCAGGGAACTGCTTTTATTTTACCTTTTTGGGTCTGCTGCCACAGAACTAAGGTTGCCACAGAACATAGATGCCAAAGGACTCAGGTTTAAGGGGAAAATGTGACCTCCAGTGTAAGAAACTAGAAGACAGCCTGTCCTCTGGTGGGCCTGCTGGTTCTCCACAGGGGATTACTCAACAGAAGTGGAAAGCAGGCTCCTGGTGAATCCACTATCTGTTATCTACAAGCAGCCCTGGCCCACACAGCCCTCCAGCCAAGCAAAAATGAAGATTTCTGTCCACTGCAGCCGATGCTTCCTCTCACCCCAGTCTTTTTTGAGATCACTCCTTCATGCCATGCTCTAAGCCCACAGCTCTGCAGAGACCATATCTGGAACTGAAAGGTCAGCCCACCTGGATCAAGAGGGCATCTGCCTCTTGCCCTGCACAGTTGTTAGTTTCACATTTTCAAAGAGAATTCACCCCCTGTTGCTCACACTGATGAACCTAATGGTTTCCTGGCATGTCAAGGTTCATAGCCATCTGCTCTGCTGGCAGCCAGCCCACATCGAAGGAGGTATGCCATGTTCAGACAGGCTGGGCCATGAAGAGAACCAAAGAGAGGTTTTGAAAGTAGGCCCAGTGACGCAGTCAATGATGCCTTACTTGCAAGAAGACCCCCTGGTAGGGAGCAGAGCCATATGGAGAACTCACGATTTGCTGGTATACAAGGTATCATATCTACTGACAATCACTGGAGTAATAGCATGAAAGCTGGCTTTTATTCTGTATCCCTTTTTCTAATTGGTCATCAGACACAGGGTTATGGGGTTAAAGGAGGTGAGGCATGGACAGCCAGACTTCTTCTGGGTGACAAAACACAGGTCAGAGGCTAGAGGACCGTTTGCGGGAACTTTCCCTGAAAAGTGGAGATGCAGCTTATTAAGCTGTCAGCAGGGCTGGGTCCTCACCTCTGGAGAGGCTCCCTCAAAGAGAAATGTGACTTTGTACAGGCCTCTTCTGTGCGGTTGCCATCTATACAACATGGGAGATACTTCAGCTAAAAAATTACTTGTTTATTTGAAATTCTAATTTAGCTAGTGCTCTGAGTTTTTATTTGCTAAATCTGGTAGCTCTACTGTTAGATCAAACTTTTTTTAAAAAATGGAGGCAAGAAAGAAAACTTAAGATTTGGAGCAAGCTTGGGACAATTACCAGCAGTTACGCCTTAGGATCAGGATGGCTTGGAGAAAATACCCCTTACTTAGGCCTGATGTCATTGACTGCCTTTTTAAAAGTATTCATTTATTATTTTTGGTTGCTCTGGCTAAATGGCTACGTGCACGGGCTTCCTCCAGCTGCAGCGAGTGGGGGTTACTCTTCATTGCAGTGCACAGTCTTCTCATTGCGGTTGCTCCTCTTGTTGCCGAGCACAAGCTCTAGGCTCATGGGCTTCGGTAGCTGAAGAACATGGGCTGAGAAGTCGTGGCTCACAGACTTAGCTGCCCCAAGGCATGTGGAATCTTCCCAGACAAGGGATCGAACCCACGTCCCCTCCACTGGTAGGCGGATTCTTATTCACTGTACCACCAGGGAAGTCCTTCATTGACTATTGAAGGGCTTCAATAGTTGTCTTGTTTCAAATGCCAGCATCATCTCTTAAGCTTTGTTTCATCATCCCCTGTCACACACCTGTGTGTATATGTGTAGGTGAACACACACACACCCCTCTGGCCAAATTGTAGTCCCTACCAGTCTTTTCAATGCCACACACAGTCCGGTCTCCACGGCTACCTTGAGTGGCTCCTTCCTCATGTGTACTTTACGTCAGACAAAGAGAGCAAGCAGAAAGTGCATTGACTTTGGAGCCAGTTCAACCTAGGTTTGAATTCCAGATTTGCTGCTGAATATTTGCAAGTCCTGGCAAGCTTCTTCATTTGTTAAATGGCAAATTCTAAAATTTTATTTCATTATCCTCAACGCATGAGTCATAATCCTGCTCCACCAGGTTATTGTGATAATTAAATATGATCATGTACCAAAGTGAATCAACCAACATATAGCAAGTACATTAAAAAAAAAAAAAAAGTTACTACTACTACTGCTGTTATTGCTGTCAGTGTACAATTCAAGGCTCAGTTCACAAACACAGAGATCCAGGAATTGACTGCATAGGCTTGAATTCCGGCTCTCTCTTGTTATTCTGCAGACCTGTGCCTCAGTTTACTTATATATAGAATGAGCATACATACCACGCCTGGAAAAGGGAAGTACCAGGTAAGCTTACCAGGCAAGCATTGGCCATTGCATCTATGTCCCTATAAAGCGTACCCAACCCACCCCGGACCAGGATGGCACAATCCTGCTCTTTCTCCTGGCGTATGTTCCCAGTCCCACAGGCATTTGGTTTATAGGATGTGTCTTGTCCTCCCACCGTGCCCTTAATGGGAGCTCCTTGAGTGATGATGCTAGTGATGAGAGGAAGCAGTTATGAAAGGCACTGCACCCAGTCTCGAGCTCCAGATGCTGAGCCCGTGCGGACAGACAGGCAGAAGATTCGCTCTATTTACTATGCCTACTGTGCACCAGGCACTGTGTTAGGTACCATATATGTTCTCTTTCTCTTGGTGCCACCTCCACCTTTTGAATTAGGTCATCATTTTTTGGCTTTTACCAATGAGGAACTCAAGCTCAGAAAGGTTCAGTAGCTCGCCTTAGCTTGTCCAGCCTGTAAGGTACTTTAAGATTCATTCTCAGGCAACCTGAAGCTGCAACCAATGCTTTAAGCTACCATGCTTGAATTAGCTGAGCCTCAGTCTCCTTGACTGTAGGACAGTAGTGTAATGGTAAGTCTGGCAGCGAGGACTAAACGAGGTCATAAAGTGCCCAAGTCTGGTCCTGATACGTGCGCACCACACGCTCAGCAAGTCCTGGGTGTTCGCCGTGCATTTACACATCACATTTGGGGCTGGAACTTCAGTCAGTATGCCTTCAAAGTCCAGATTCTTAACCCCTGCCCCTGTAATACCAACTGACCGTAGACCTGGAAAACACATAAAGAAATCCCAAACCTCTTACTCCAGGACCAATTCAATAACTGATAACTTTGGAGGTCTGCCCTAGTGCTTCTGAAAGGAGCCTTCATTGTTAAACTGCCGCCTCTGTAACATGTCTCTCTGGAAGGGGTTTTGCTCACACCCTTGGGGAGGGCAATTTTCTCTGAGACAAGGGCCCGACCGCCCCAGGTGAGGACTGCACTCAGGACCACCAGGAGTGAGAGGCAGACCCACAACCCTTGTGACTCCTTCCCCACACATGAGCTCCAGCTTTAGAAGGTCTTCCAAATCCCGGGGCAGTTTCTGAGGGGCCGCTGGTCTCCAGCGCAGACCAGAGTCATGCCATTTAAATGAACACTTACCTGCCCCTTTCCCAGGTGAAACCACAGGCTCTGGTTCAGAGTGCTGTGTGCTTCTGGGCCATTTACCAACTCTTTTTTAACCTCAATTTTTGCTTTTTTGAAATTTGTGGAAATAGGTGACTCACATTGCTAGAGTGAAGATCAATGTGATATGACGTCTATGAAAACGCCAAGTTCACAATAGGCATTTAATATTTTATTTATAAACATATTTATTATTATGTTAATTAAGAAGGCACAGTTCTAATAGCTTTACAACCATCAACTATTTGATCCTTGTAGTAACCCTATTGAGATAGGGAGTATTTTTATCCCAAGGATGAGAAGCCTGGGCTACAGAGAGGCTCAGTAATCTTTCCAATGGGCACAGCTAGCAAGGAACAAGGTTGAGATTAGAACCTAGGCAGGTTTCATAATTTTAACCACTATTCTGAGTATTAGTTCTTTTCTCTCTTTCCCTTCATTGCCGATGTTTCTCTTTGATCCCTTGGGTCCCCAAATATGTTGTCCCAACAGTAATAATGTGGGGAGCCCAAATTGCTATCAGGTTGATAACAGGGGCAACTAGAGAGAAATGATGTTAAGGTCTTCGGGAAAGCCTTTCATGATTAAGTGCCTGCCTAACTCTCCAGCCTCCCTAATTCCACAGAATTTCTCTGTTCCAAACAAATGTGACTACTTGTAATTCCCAAACCTGCAAACTGTTTTTTGCTTCCATTACATCACACAAGCTTTTGCTTCTGTCTACAATGCCCTTCTCCCCATCTTCATTCTCTCCTTCCTCCTGTAAGTTCTACCTGTTCCTTCAAGCATTATTTACTAGGCAATTCCTCCCTTATCCTTAAAACTATAGATGCCCATTCACAATGATTCCATAATATTCATGGATTGTCTCCCATCAAAGCACTTGTCACACTGAACCACAGTAATGAATTGACTCCTTTATTGCCTGTAGTTGACTATGAACTTTTTGAAGGCAAGAATTGCGTTTTGTTTTTTTTTAACCTCTGCATCTCCAGTGCCTGGCACTCTACCTGCCTGAGAGTTCAGTTCAGTTCAGTCGCTCAGTTGTGTCCGACTCTTTGCAATCCCATGAATCTCAGGACGCCAGGCCTCCCTGTCCATCACCATCTCCCGGAGTTCACTCAAACTCACGTCCATCGAGTCGGTGATGCCATCCAGCCATCTCATCNTTGGACTGTGAAGAAGGCTGAGTGCCAAAGAATTGATGCTTTTGAAGTGTGGTGTTGGAGAAGACTCTTGAGAGTCCCTTGGACTGCATGGAGATCCAACCAGTCCATTCTGAAGGAGATCAGCCTGGGATTTCTTTGGAAGCAATGATGCTAAAGCTGAAACTCCAGTACTTTGGCCCCCTGATGGGAAGAGTTGACTCATTGGAAAAGACCCTGATGCTGGGAAGGATTGGGGGCAGGAGGAGAAAGGGATGACAGAGGATGAGATGGCTGGATGGCATCACGGACTCAATGGACATGAGTCTGAGTGAACTCCGGGAGTTGGTGATGGACAGGGAGGCCTGGCGTGCTGAAATTCATGGGGTCACAAAGAGTCAGACATGACTGAGCAACTGAACTGAACTGAACTGAGAAGAGTTTGGAAGTAAATGTAATAGATGCAAGCTGAGAAGAAAATAAGTAGAGTGAAAACATAGAGGCATTGTTTCTTCCAGGTGAAAAATGTACTGAAACCACAGCATAAGGGATTCTGGTTGATGAAAAAAGATTTTCATGAATGCAAGGAGGAAAAGTAGAAACTAAATTACTGTCCTTTTTTGCCCTTCCTGCTGATAGTCAATTCCCATCCACTGTGTTCCTAGGCAATGGAGATAGAATCATATTGAAGGATGGTCATGTAAGTCTCTTGGTCAGTTATCTAGAACAGCTGCCCAATCTCCTCTGGGAATGAACTATCTCCACTCTTTTGACCACTGGGATTCTGAGCCAAGCCAAGTCAGGTCAGGTGCAGTGCCTCATGGAAGGAAGGAAGGGCTAGCATTTAGTTTAGTTCAGGAAGGAAGGGCTAGCATTTAGTTTAGTTCAGTTCAGTTCAGTTGCTCTACTGTGTCCGACTCTTTGCGACCCCATGGACTGCAGCCTGCCAGGCTTCCCTGTCCATCACCAACACCCAGAGCTTGCTCAAACTCATGTCCATCAAGCTGGTGATGCCATCCAACCATCTCATCCTCTGTCTCCCCCTTCTCCTCCTGCCTTCAATCTTTCCCAGCATCAGGGTCTTTTCCAATGAGTCAATTTTTCAGAGCAGGTGACCAAAGAACTTGAGCTTCAGCCTCAGCATCAGTCTTTCCAATCAACATTCAGGACTGATTTCCTTTAGGATGGACTGGTTTGATTTTGCAGTCCAAGGGCCTCTCAAGAATCTTCTCCAACACCACAGTTCAAAAGCATCAATTCTTTGGCACTCAGCTTTCTTTATAGTCCAACTCTCACATCCATACATGACTACTGGAACAACTGTAGCTTTGACTAGACGGACCTTTGTTGGCAAAGTAATATCTCTGCTTTTTAATATACTGTCTGAGTTTGTCATGGCTTTTCTTCCAAGGAGCAAAGTCTTTTAATTTTATGGCTGCAGTCACCATCTGCAGAGATTTTTGAGCCCCCCAAAAGTTAAATTCTCTCACTGTTTCCACTGTCTGTGTACTTACTTACCACCAGAGATCAAGACACTGAGAGGTTACATTGTTTGCCCAAAGCCACGCAGTAAGGAATGAAGTTAGAATTTGAACGGAAGGTACATGGAATGCAGATTTTGTCTGACTGATGAATGCCCAAAATCCAACATACAGTGGAGACTGAAGTTGTGATAGAGAAACTGTGTGATAAAGTCTCCAGATCATAAGAACAAACTTTGCAGGACAAGTTCCATAAGTTTTGGGCATAGTTGGCAGTTGTCACTGGCCTGGAAAAGTATGATTCCAAACAGACATTAACGTCCACTGATGTCAGGGGAGGAGCAAGAACTTTCTAGAAGATGTAAATTTTCTCTAAGATTTGTTTTCTTCATGCTCTTTATATTCTTAATTATAGCTGCACTAAAGATGACTTATCATGGATGACAGTATATCTCTTCCTTGTGAAATTTCAAGGTGTTGACATTCTGCTTTTGATTCATTCTCACAAGGTATGAAATTTCCAAACTTACACATATTCAATAATAAATTTAAAATGAGCTCTTCACAGAAGTAGACTCTTTTTCAATGTCTCACCCCATCAAAGGAAGTGTTTACCTGACTCCATTAGGAAGTATTATAGCACTTGAAATTGATATGTTCTTCCAGTAATAATAAAGGAATTCTCTCATCTACCCCACAGTGTCAAAAAGAGCAATTTACAGGTCTATTCAGTGATGTGCAGTCAACACAAACCCAATTACACACTCTTTGACAGCCAGGCCTGGGTTCAGAGGCTCATGAGGTACTGCTGAGCTCACAGTGATAACAAAGCATCTAAATATTTTATACAAGCTCATCAGATGTGCTGTCTTAATTTAGTTCACGGCATGTTACCTAGGCTTTGAAGAGATTTCTTTAAAGAAAGTACTGAAAGTCAAGGATGTCATCTGGACAAGTTATTACATATTCAGTCAATACTCTATCAGATCTAGTCCCTTAAATCTGTTTCTCACTTCCACTATATAATCATAAGGGATTTGATTTATGTCATATCTGAATGGTCTAGTCATCAGAAGCCCAGTAGATCACCTCCAAGGAGCATTTTAAAGCTTTTTGATAATTCATCCAAACATAAACTGGAACAGGAAGAACAACTGTCTCTTTCTGTTATAAATATCCAAATGTTGTTTTCTTTTTCACCTAGAAAACATATCACAACTAAAATAAATTTAAATCAAAATTTGCAAATATAAATTCAAGGGCACATTATATACATTTAGGTATGTGTGTCTACACCTGGATATTTGTGGGTGTAAATTTCTTTTTGAGAGTATTTAAACAGTTTCTTCAAGCAACTTTTTTCAAGACGACGTAATGATCACTTAAAATAATGCTATTTTCTCCAACATTGGCTTCAATAACAATGGTCTTATTAACAAATGGTAGAATGTAGTTGAATAATTGGCTGTCATGCTTAGTTTCCATGAAGAGCTATGTAGCCCAGATGTGACTATACGTTCAGCTGTATGTTGGAAAATAAAATAGAGGTTTTATACCAACAGTGATGGAATATAATGAGAACCAAGCAATGGTTTACTCTCCTTACCCTGAAAATCAAAGATGAGGCTACTTGTTAAGTCTTAAATCTCACCCAGTGGACCAGCCCCTGGGCATGCTCTCTGGGATGTGGAAAGCATTGGTCCCTAGCATCTTCTGTTATCCTCAAGGCTCACATCAGAGGAAGACCATCTTCCGTAAGAAAGCTCCTCCACCAGTTGCTCTTGCAGTGATCCGCATCACTTCCGTAGGGCCCACTCTTGGAAACAAAATTCCAGGTGAGGTAGATAACATAGTTAAAACAAACACGTACATAGATGGGATTGGAGAGGTGAAAAAATAAAGCAAGCTGATAAACCAGCAACTCCATTTGTGTTTTATTGTTACAATAATAAATAATGTAATATAGCAATTTATGTGCCTTTAAAAGGGTAGGCAATAAAAACTCTCGGGTAAGCGTGACATCCACGAATCTGTTATAATACCTATCTAAAAACAGTTCATATTTATTAGTGGAAAAAAATCCCTAAAATTCATTGCTAAAGGCTTATCAAACCAGATTGGGTCCCAGTCCAACAAACAGAATTAGAAATCCATGTGAGGCTGCTAACCGAGTCATTAAAGTGATATGCATGGATACTCCCAGTCCGCCAGGAAACCTTCTATTTGGACACTTAGTCAAATGCTGCCCTCTAGTGAGAAACTTTTTAAAAGGTTCTAGCAGGCCCTGGGATTACAAAATAACTAGGGATTTCAAATAAGAGACCTGAATAAGATAATCAAGTAGAACTTTCAACTAGAAACCATAGTTACTCTAGATTTAAAAATCCATTTCATTCCCACTTTGTCGATAATACCTAAATTTTCTTTATAAAATTATGTTAGAACTGGGAAATTATTAAAATTATTTGAGAGGAGGAGAGTAGCTTGACCTCTATGACATTTAAATATTTTTAGTCTCTCATATTTGATAATCTACTAATAGTACTTAATATTAAAATTGGATATATTTATTTCTTTTAGCTAGTGATGCAGCTAGAGAATTTAGGTGCAATTAAGTAAACTTTAATATGGCTTTCTACTCTGTCAATTAAAAAAAAATAGAAGATTAATTCTAAAAGTTAATTTTGTATGCTGATAAATGGTAACTAGACTGATTGTGGTAATCACTTTGCAGTGTATACAAATATCAGACCATTCAGCTATATACCTGGAAACAATATATTATTTTTCAATTATACCTCAATTAAAAAAAAAATTTTTTTTAAACACACAGAGAAAGTGATGAATATTTGCTCTAATAAAGCAATTCTTTACTTCTAGATAATTATTTTGTCATAATTGTGTCATGAATTTAATGTTCTTAATACAGAATTATTGCTCTGTCCTCAAAGAGAAATCTCATCTAGTCACTTCTAATTCAATAGAGGGAAATAAAGGAAAACCTCTACTTTCCAACTTCATAGAACTTTAGTACACTTTACTCATTTAGCAGTAACAGGCATTTAGCATTTTCGAAGTGTATGCTAAGCTTTGTAAACCCTGACAGTGCAAATTTCCTCCCAAGACACAATCTTCCTACTGAACACTCACTCATCTTTCGAAGAATCGTTATGACTGCTGGCATAGTACCTGCCCTCTGTTAGTCACATGGAATACAACGGTGGAGAAATGGACCTGGTTCTAAGGCAGCGGCTCCTATGGCCAAGTAGGGGAGACAGCCACACTAATCAGGTCATTAGGAAACATTGTCACAAATGCTTAAGATGGGGATAGACATGGGGCTGTCTGGAAGCAATAGCAGCTACCCCTGATCCAATACTGGGAAGGCAGGAATGCTCGGCTCCCCAAGGAAGTAAGGAGCTTTGACAAGGTTCCACAGCCTTTGAAAGTCCTCTGAAGGTAGTGCAAGCAAGACATGACCGATAACTCTCTTCAGATGCAGTTCCACCAAGACTATGACGCTGTCACAGTTCTGTCCTTTCATCAACACATCATTCTCAGTTAGATATGCAGTAATGGTCGTTCCACGCTCAGCACCCAGCCACGCACGAGTACTTGAATTAAATCTTTCCATAAGCGCCAAGTGAAATATTCCTATTTTAGCAAATTTACTTAACAGAAAGTTTATTCTCCTTTCTTAATTTTGAACATATCCACACAACATGACTCTCTTTTTTCCAGAAAAATAAGAAAATTTAAAATTAAATTATTTTGTAATTATATAGTCCTCATGTGCTCTGGTGTAGCTGCTAGAGCCATCTTGGACAAGTTATACATCTACAGTCTAAGATCCCTTCAGTTCAAATATTCTGTAAGTTAATGAGCCAGTCCATAAACAAAAACGTCTCCTCATTTTAAAGCACTGTGTTGTTTGTTGAGTATTATTGACTTTCAGATTTCCTTCCTCCAATGGTCATCTTGGTATGTAGGAGAAAACTTCTTGCCTGAGAAAGATTTAATCTTTTCCTCTCTAATCAAATGCTTTAGTCATTGAAAAGAAAACAGAAATTGAAGTTTTGGGGGAAAAGTTTACTGAAGTCCTCATCCTGGATTAAAAAATGTCAGCAATATGTCAAAAGCACATTTCTATAAAAATAGTTAAGTTCAGGAAACTTGCTATGTGAGAGACCCTTAACGTATTTTCTGAACTTAAATATGCTTAGGAAAAGATTTGTTGGGAGTTTTGGTATTCACCTATTAAAATGTCTGTGTTTTAGGCAGTTATTTCTTGATTAATGTCTTGAAACTAATTCGAATCCAGAAAAAAATTTTAAACAGGCACACACACACACACACACATTCTCAACTTAAACTATGTGCAGGTTGGCTCCATTTCAATTTTTAAATTGTATTCCATGCTTTGGAGAATAAAAAGCTGTATAAATCAGAGGCAAAACCTTATAGGAAGATTTAGGAAATGCTGGGTTCTATATGAGAAGGTAACAAACCTTAATGCAGTCACTTAACCTCTCTTATGTTTGAATTCCCTCATTTGTCCTGTCTCACACGTGTCACTGAGTTTATGTAAGGATCCCATGAGCTAATCTTTGCAGAAGTACATTGAACACTACAGCAAACTGGCAGCAAGCTAAATATATACCAACAAGCTAAATAAAAACAAAATGTGGTACACTCATACGTGAAATGCCACACACACAAATGAACAGAATAACCTGGAGATAGCCAGATAAAGACACATAAATGTAGATGCAGATATTCTCGTGTCAACTCAAACAGATTTCAAATAAACTATAGCACTGAGTAAAGCATGCAAGATGCCGTATGAAATACCGTTGTCCCACTCATATTTTCAGGAAGCCCTCAAAACAATACGATATGTTGTTCATGGATTGCATATAAATATATACACACAAATTGTTTAATGGACAGTGGCTGTCCCTCGTTAGAGAGGGAAAGAAACCAAACTCAAGGTTAGAAGGTACTTTAGCCAATTCCATAATTATTTTAAGAGACTGAAAAAGAGTATGACAAAGCTAACAATTTCAAGTGCTGGAAATAAGATTCCACTCCCCTTATTCTCTGGTACTCTCCTATACGTGTTAGACTTCTTTTTTAATTATTTTAAGCTAATAAAATAAGAATAAATAACAGGAGTAAAGCCCTCAGTAAAAAGATTGAAATAGTGCTGGTCGAGTGACCATAGATTCCTCCAATCTTTAAGATCTTCATTGGTAGATGAATATGTCAACTGACTATAGGGTCAATTTGTATTTAAAAGAAGATGCAAGAAATATCTACATATCCTGGGATCTATGTGCAGAGATGCAGTCTTCTAAAAGTCAAGTTTTGAGATACAGAGCTTCAAAAAATGATCCTTTTTCTGGTCTCTGCTTCAAATCTTCAAATAAAATCAGGACTCCCATAATTAAAAAAAAAATGAAGGGCTCAACAAAATCACATTGCATTCATGTTCATATCATCTTGAGTTGTTTTTTTCCCATACTTCTATCCAAACATTTTCAAAACTAACTGGAATCTCTAATGTCAAAGTCCAGATTCATGAGCTTGTAGAATCAAGCTGGAAAGTATGGGTTTGGGCTTGTTCAACAGAAGTAACTGAAAATATAAACACATTGTTCACAGGAGATAACATACAAATGGCCATTAAATACATTTTCAAATGTGTCCTCAACTCATAATGGGAGGATTGTGATTTAAATTATACTGAAGTATCTTCGTTTTACCTATCAGATTGACAAAGTTCATTGTTTAATAATACCACTTACCGCATACTCAGGGTGTGATGAATCTGACACTCTCATCCAGCACCGGAAGGATTATAAATCAGTACAACCTCCATGGAAGATAACTTGCTAACATCCATCAAAGTTACAAATCTATAGTTTCTTTGACCGGCAATTATATATCTAGGTATTTTTCATACAGATGCTTTTGCATATGTGTGACATAGCATATGTACAAGGGTATTCTTACTGCAGTGTTTCTAACTGCAAATATGAATCTGACACTCTCATCCAGCACCGGAAGGATTATAAATCAGTACAACCTCCATGGAAGATAACTTGCTAACATCCATCAAAGTTACAAATCTATAGTTTCTTTGACCGGCAATTATATATCTAGGTATTTTTCATACAGATGCTTTTGCATATGTGTGACATAGCATATGTACAAGGGTATTCTTACTGCAGTGTTTCTAACTGCAAAATATTACATTTCCATCCTTTGAAAAGTAAATTTTGTTACAATTATAATGGAATAGTGCTGCCCCCCCCCAAAAAAAGGAGAAAACTCTCATGATTTGAAATGGAAAACTCTCCAGGATCAGTTAGTAAGAGAATGAAACCAAAGTACAGAACAGTGTGTGAAGAACACTGTCATTTGTAGAAAAGGGGAAAAACAATGTGGGCCTAGGATGTTTCTGAAAGAACAGATGAGAAAATGCTAATGTCAGTTACTTCTGAAGAGAAGCACAGGACTGGGCATCTGGGAAACAGGGCTGAAAGCTAGACTTTTTACACTATATTTTGAATATTGAGCTATGCAAGTGTGCTGCTTTTTAAACTAAGTTAAAATTTCAAGTGGCTACATAATTTTAGTTATAATAGTGGGAGAACTTTGAAAGGTGTCCTAAATTTTAACTAGAGGCTCTAGTAATGTAAAGCATTCCCCTTGCAACCTCTCCAATCCACAAAGTATATGAGAAGAAGAATTATGTCCCAAAGAGCAGCTAGGCAGGAAAACTTCCTCAGAGTGTGGAATAATTTTGTCGATTCTAGTAAATTATCTCACCTGAAGCTTCCACACAATCAATGCATGATTTCTTAAAACCATGCCTGATTCAAGATACTAAGCCAACCCCTGCTAAATGAAGCCCAAATTCAAATCTATAGCAAAGCTTACGAGGAGCCTGGCAGGCTACAGCTCCATGGGGTCACAAAAGAGTTGACCACAATGCAGCAACTAAACAAGAACAATAAAGCTTAAAAATCAGATAGACTCTACCCCTACCTGGTTTTCAGTTTCATTGTGAAACTCAGCAGGGGAAACATGAAATACAGAAATTATTTTCTCTTCTGGCAAAGCGAAAAATTCATCTTCTTAGCTCAAAAATCCATCAACATCTGTTATGTAGAACCAATAGCTAAAACTAAACAATGTGAGCCAAACGTTTGCAGGAGATGGAATCCAGCACTCGCCGAGCGGGAGCCACATAGCGGGTCACCATGAAGCAACAGGGACTGAGTCTTTATCTTAAGCAACCCTGGGAGAAGTTGTGCACCTTAGCAGACAGTTACTGCTATTTTGCACCTAAATATTGGGATATGTTTTCTTTTAGCCCGTTAACAGGAAGGCTATTATGAGGTTAAGAATTCTACAAAAGAATTAATAAATGAAGAAATGGTTATCTCCTTAAACTGGAAACCTCAAAGTGGATATTTCTGTTTTCTGGGATTATATTTGACTACGTTTTTATTACAGAGGAATCAACGGCTTTAGAAATGTCTGTATCATTCTGCCTTGTCATGGTTGTTGTTATTTTTAATTTCTTCAGACGCATTGCCACCCAGTAACATGTCGTCATCCAAACTGGAAAGCCAACAATCACGAGCCCTGCCTTCCGGCTCTGCCTGCTGCCAGGGGTCTCCTGGCCGCCACTTGACAGTCTCTTTCTGGGTGAGGGCAGTTGAGTTTTTCTTCTGCTCTCAAGAGCAGTCAGTTCCTGTTTCCTTTATGAAGAAATTTCTCTTTGTGAAATTCCAGGCAGGAAACCCTTCCCAGGGTCTCCCTGAGACGCTCGGTATGGAAAGGGAATGCCTTGTCTGTGAATTAATTAGCATTGACCTGACAGAGTGAACAGAGGAAAGAGAAGAATCTTATCAAGTGACCTCAGTGTCATAGAATTAAATCTATATTAAAGGAAAACAGGAAAAATTTCAGTTTCCAATAAAGTGACATTTTTCTACAAATTGCAAAATGTAATGTCTTAGAAATACAAGGACAATTTCCCACACAGGCTTTCTTTTTAGAGACATAAAAAGACTTTTTAAAAACACCTGCCAAATAGACACCCACACATCTTGAGAGTCACCCACGGAGACGGCTTTGCAGTAAACTTTTACTGCTTTTACTTAGAATGATACCACCCAGCACTCATTCATTTCAGCAGGCTTCTACCCCATAAGACTTTAAAAACGAGTTACCCAACCAGTCTTTGCCACAAGCTCCCACCCTACCACTTCCTCACTTACGAAAACCTCACAGTCTCCCTGATTGATGCACCTGGTAGCCTGGCGCTGCCTATGATAATAACTGTGACACTCGCTTTTCTTCTTCTGAAGTTGTGGATTCATTAAAGAGCAAGCATTGCATCTTGTAGAGAACGGGGTTGAGCCTGCATTGAATGTTTCTATTACTTGGTTACAAATGACAAGTATAAATGACACACACAACCACATCCAAGCCTTCTGCAGATGCTACAAATCTGCTGCCTACACATGGGTGCCAACCTGAACCAGGACCTGTTGGTGGACTACTACCCACAGTGTGTACACTTAAAAGGTACAGTCTACACTTAAGGAAATAAATCCCCTCATCATGTTTATTGACGGAGTTTGCTTTTCTTTTCTTATAAAATTCACCCCCTGCATTCTTTATCGTTTTCTTTTCTCAGTGTTCACTTTTTGAAAGAAACTGGAGTTCTGTATACAAAAGTGTATTTCAAACCTGTGTTCCCCCTGGCCACTTGCCTGGGTTAAAAATGGCCAAACTGACTTGTCATTTGGCTAAACAAAATAAATAAATAAATAAATAAAATGTCCCCAGGTTAAGACCCTGCATTGCAAGTTTCAGCCCAGAGTGAATTTGTATGGCCAAGTTATAAACCCCTGAAAATAGGAAACTAATACCACAAGGATTTAAAATAATAGAAAATGTTTCACATAAAATAAATCCATAAGCAGTGTATTATATTTAAGTCTTAATATCTACATACTCGGATTATCTTCTATCTTGACAATCACACAAAGTAATCTCACTCCCTCGCCCCCTCCCTTTGACTCTGGGTTTCATTCCTATGTTTTAACAATGCTGTGGGCCATAAAATACTGTATTAATATTAGTTTGTCACAGCAGACTAAATTTAGAACAACTCATTAATATGAGAGAGTTAAAGGCAGTCAGCCAAGAGTACCAGGGACTAGAAGCTCTTAAGGCTATAAGTTATGCAGATATGCCACTTGAACTGGAGAGCAGCCATTCTTTTTGTGACTAATAAGAGATTCTATTAGTTCTAAGCTGATTCTCATTCTAATTAAGAAATGTGGGAAAAGGCAATTTTGCCATTGTAGGTATAGTTGATGTGCGACTAGCATCAGTCTTATATCATCCCGCTTGGCTTTCTGGTCACATAAGATTAGTGGCACGGGTGTAGAATGAATATTCCTCCTACATCCACATTAAAAAAAAAAAAAAAAACTTTGTTGCTGTATTTGTGATGCTGTTATCATAATCGATGTTCCTGGAAGAAGTCTAGTAATCAGTGCTTTTTCAAAGCAAACCTTTTGTGGCTCAGAATCACCCCAGTTGGACAAAAAGTTTTGACTTTTTACAAATAAAAAAGCTTTCAAATGGATACTTCTGGACCTGTTATGCCTTTCTTTGGGCTTGTCAAATATTAATTTTTTTTAAATTTAGTCCCTTGCTAAGCTACAAATATTCATGTTTAACACCAAGTAGCAGTTCAGGGGCTGACAACTTGGTATGTACCTTTTGAATGATGCATAGAAAGCAGCAGTTAGCACAAAGAAAAAGCCACCAGATTGGTCTCAGGGAAACCCAGTGTCTGAATTTTTCATGACTCCTCTAGCACTTAAAGAATAAAAAAACTGGCTACTAGTGTTGGGAGACCAACGTCGGGAAGGTCAGAGCCTGGAAACGTGCAAGAGATTCCAGACTTGCCTGGGGAAAGTCAAAGGGGATTTAAACTGCTTAAGAGAATTAGAAGGGGGGAAAAAAAGAAATTTCTTTTGCTTGGTTTTGGTATTTTATGAACACCTGAGTAGCAAAATAAAAGCTATAAAAAGGTACACAGTCCTCTCTCTCTCTAGGGCTCCTTATTTTTATGTCTCTAGGGACCCCCAAAACTTACCTTTGCTTGTGGGTTTGCGAGGATTATTGTTAAACTTCCCCAAATCATACCTTTCCTGGCGTACGTGCTCACTCATGAGTTCTTTCTCCCAAGGAAACCTGCGAAGAGTGGGAGAGGAGAAACAAGTCAATTATTTGTTTCCCTGGATGTGCTTGCAAACATCTCCCATGGAGGTGAGGGGCAAGTGGGGAAGACGATGTCTTAATCACCTAGATGCCCATCAACTCGGGACTGAAAAATGTTCCCCTTTTGATGAACTTTTTCTGCGTTTGATAACAATGGATAGGAAATCTAAATCAAATCCAGGAAAACAAACGAGTGACTCCTACAGAAGGCAAAAAAAAAAACAACAACACAACTCTACAGTGTTTAAGCAACTGATAACTTCACCTGTCACTATCTCATTAAGCTCTTAATGAGCTCTTTTCTATTCTTGGTCACATCTGATTTTTTTTTAATATAAGTCCCTTTGAACAGCTGGGAGTAAGAATCGCCTTTGATCACTGAATTCTTCTGAATTTTCAGTCAAAATGAGGCCATTTTCATCCTGACTTGGGGTATTTTTATGAGTTTATTTCCCCCCAAGTACCTTCCTGGGCATAGCTTTCCAGGCTGAGAAGAGCCTGAACAATTAATGTATACATTTTTACATAAATGTTTATAAATTTAACAAAGGGAGAGAGCTTTGCCACAAGAAGCCTCAGCTCTTTTGAAGGCGGTTTTCTAATGATGACCCTTGGCGTGTTGGACCACATGGGATTCCTCTGAGAAGAGTCGGATGAAAATTAGTCTATTCTCATTTCAAACAGAATTTTGCTGAAGTCCTGATCAGAGCATCAGCATGGAGTCCAGGGAGACAACACTCGCCGCTTGATTCACTCTGCAGCGTCCCTCTCCTGGTAATTGTTGCAGGAACACATAGTGACAAGGCTCTAGGATGTGAGCGGTCTGGATGTACTCCGGCTGTTACGCTCTGTTTAAAGATTTAAACCATCAGGGTATGATAAGGCTTTTTGATGTTCATTGAACACGGAGCTTGGGTACAGAAGAAGGGGAAAGGGCTTCACCAGAAGGCAATCATCTTTCAGAGCCACAGTAAGACAGAGAGAGGTGGGGAAATCTCAGCCTCAGCATAGACACGGAACAAAGGGAGATGAAAGGGGCAGGGTGAGGAAGGGGCCAGCTCTGGCTGTGAGGCAGAACTCGCTCTCTGAGAGTTCGACGCCTTAAAATGCAGGCAAAACATTTAGTGATCCTCTTTCATTAAAACACACTCCTGTTTGGATAGGAAGGGGATAACGCCAGCTGCAAATTTGGATGGCTTCAGTTGACCCTGGATTTTAAAGAGCCTGCCCGTGGCTTATTTTGAATTTATTTAATGAGTATTTATTTTGAGCCAGATGAATGTCATTTCCAGCGCTCACCCCTGGAAGAAGACCTTGCTGAAATTATATTTTTAGGACCCTCTCAGTGTTTTCTCCCCCCAAAGGTAAAAACCTGAATATCTGTCTTAAAGAACACAAACATCAGGAATGAGAAGGGGGGGGAAAGTGCCCCCTACAAAACCCAACCCTATTTCTTCATATCCTCTTCTTTAGCAAAACGCTGGCTTTTTCATCCTACTCACAGCCCTACCATGCCATGCTAACCAGGCCTGCACTTTGACTGTATTAATTAGACAAGAACCAAGATTTCTCCATCTTTTGTCTCCCTAGCCCCTGGCAAGCTTGCTGCACATACCAAAGTCTTAGCAAATGCGTGTTGAATGAATGAATGTAAGACCCTGAGAAATGACAGGATAGATTTCGATTTATTTTCTGTGCCTCCATTTAAAGTTTCAGAGAACTGTTGCACATAGAAAGCAAAAAGTTGTGGTTTTTTTCCCTCCTGCAAACTAGCACCAGCAAACAGCATGAAGCTGGTGCTTCAGCTTCAGACACACCTGGAATTGAAGGAGGCATGGCTGCCTACCTTAGGACTCTGGGAAAGTTATTCCGCTTTCCTGAGCTTTGTTTTCCCCATCTTCGGAACAGGAATATTAAAAAAAGAACTCCCTCTTCGGAGTGGGAAAATCTATGTAAATATTTTGCACAAAATTGTTTGGTGTATATTAACTTTCAAAACAAATGTAAGTACTATTATTAATATTATTTCTATTACTAGTGTTGCTCTTCAAAATATTTTTAGACATGATGGCATTAGAAGGGGATTTTAGAAATATATAATCATCAGTATAATTAAAATGGAGAATATTATAATGACATACTGTATTGAAGAGTATTGTCTCTATTGTGGCATGAATAAAATGGGCTGACATGCTGACCTCCCCTGGTTTGACAATGTGCTCTTGTTCACACCTCACATAGATGTTCTCTAGGGAGGAAAGATCCTCTTCTCTTGGCTGTCAGCAAAGGAGCTAGAAGTGAGTTTGACCAACCAAACACCAGGAAACCAAAATGCTTCCAGTCTCTTTGAACCTGGAAAGGGATAAACCAATCAAAAACAACATATACAGGGCTGCACCCTTTCCTCCACACACTCCAGTTGAGTACAGCATGATCACTGCTTCCAAGCAGGCAGGAAGGAGATGGGAGTCAGAAGCCAATTCTGCCCCACGGTGGCCAAAGCCTGCCTGGGCCAGGTGCCCCTTCTCAGGGAGCTGTGTCCCAGGAGGAGCTACCCACCACCACCAGGACCTCTCATGTGACCCTTACAACAACCTCTGAGGAAGGTAGAGTTTACAGTTGAGATAACTGAAGTGTAGAATAACAATATCAAAAAATGACTTTTACTGCCATTTTTGATTCCTCTTTTTACATTTTGCTTAGCTCTCTACTAGACTGGAGTAGAGCACTCCTTCTCTCTGACCCTCTGTGCAAAGCCCTCCATTTCCCTGGATCAGTGTCTTCATCTGCCTCCTTGGGGTAGGAAGAGGGCGACAGGCATGGGGGTCTGTTCGAGCGCCACAGTCTATGATTCGTGCCAGGCAGCTGAACAACTCTGATGACACAAGAATCTCTGTGAGAACCAGACTTTATATCACGATCTTCCCCTCCAGTTTCCCCTCCCTTTCACCTCCCATACAGGAAACGGGAGCATAGCAGCCATTACCATTACGGAAAGAGTTTGTTTTAGCAGAGCTCAAATCTAGGGAGCATTACAGCCAAGTAACCTGCCCCACGACTGAGACATAAAGGAATTACTATTTTCTTTTCTCTAGCCTGCCAACACAGAGAAAGCCAATCCTCTAAAAACAAATTGATTGATGATATAGTTTTAATATCTTCATCTGATTTCTAGTGGCAGAATCAATCAGCTGCTAACACAGCCATCCAAGGTGGAGAAAAGAAAAATTGCACCAGTTGCCTTTCTTTTATTGCACTTCCGGGTACTCTAAGAAAAAACTCTCTCCAGAAAATCAATAAGGCAGATTGTGCCCAGCAGTGCCCCATTACAGAATCAAATCCATATGCCAACAAAAAAACAGTGAAGAGACTCAACTAGCAAGGGATCCATTTGCTTTGTTTGACTTTGGCTGCCAGAGAATGAGACCACAAGACTGGCTGTAATTTAATGCAAACCTTGGCCTATCCTGGCCGTTCATATGACTGACCCTCAGGGCACGACCATCAATTTTCTATTAAAGATCAGAGATTTGACATATCAAAGTCAACATCTAGCTGAATAACTGCAGTAACTTGATAATAATTCTTTTGTGGATTTCACAGTGGCTTTTCAGTAAAGTATCAGAAAGGTAGCCGATTTCAATCCTGACCTGGCAAGATCTGAATATGAAATAAAGGATTTCAGCTTGATCTCCCCATGATGTGAGGATGAATGTTCTGGTAAATGTTAACTTAGTGCTCTGAATAGCTCAGTAATAGATGGGTTTAGGCAGTAATAGGTTTAAAATGTCAACTTATTGAATAATAATTTCATGTTGTACAAATACTATGTGTGAGAAGGGATTTGTTTTGCAAATTTTGAAATAAATGAATGGATTTATAATGTCCTTGACTGTTTCATTGTTCCCGTCAGAATTTTACAGGAGAATCAAAATTAGTTTTTGCTTTCTCTAGTCTTGCCGTTTTGCTGCATTCGTCTCTATGCAGATTTCATAATTACTGGGTCTCCCTGAATTCTGGTCATTAATTGAGCTCTTCCTTGCTTTGGTCCCCAAAGCCAAGCTGATAACATTATTTTCTAGTGAAAAAATAAAAACTCAATTATCCCTCGCTGTAAAATGTTTCATGACACCAATAGCATAAAAACCTTTCACCAACCCAGCCATAAAATGCTCAACTGTTCAAAACACAAGAACCGAATAAAATTCTGTTTCCATAACTGAACTCAGACCTTCTGTCCAATTATAAGCTGACAGCTCTATAAATCCTGGTGGAACACAGTGTGGGTAAAACAGAATTGTGATTGGGACCCTGAGGATCTGGGACAAACACTTCCATCACAACCTGTGGGAAAAGCCTTAGGTTCTGCAACTGCCCACGATATACACCTCCAACCATACGGCTGAAGTAAACATGTTCTCAGGGAAATGGGAGAGGCCAAGAAACCATCAAGGTGACCTCTCTAAATACTTCAAGGCTGATGCTTGACCCCTCAACTTCCCTCAGTTTCTCAGAAGACTCAGGAGGAGCCCACTCATGCAGCCCACCAGCCTAGCACTTTGAGCAGAGTTTATCTAGAGTATCAAGGATGTCTTGATTTCCACAAACCAAAACATCCTTCAGAGGTTTATAAGTGCTCACATCTGGAAAATACCTGCGTGAAATGGTCCTAGACATTTCTGCTGAACCACTGAGTTAATTGGTTGGGTGCAACTCTCACCTTAAAACCACAGAGAGGCTCTGTCTTAGTCCTCGTTCTTCCAGCAGCTACCAGAAGACAAGGATATGGGTGCTTGTGGTATTTGGAAGGTGAAGGAAATATTGGCAAGAGGGTAAAGGATTAAGTCAGAGGAGCAAAGGCAATCAGCAAAAGCCATTATCAAGCTGCTTGCCATTTAGATAACTGAAACTTAGGCCCACTGGGAAGACTCTGAGACACCGTGGGCGCTAGAGGATTTTTACACCACCTCTCTGTCAGTCAGTTGAGGGTGCTCCTGAGGGTCATTCATCCTTTGATAGTTCCAGCCTACCATGTGGGTAAATGGCTTCCCAGATAGCTCAGGGGTAAAGAATCAGTCTGCAGTGCAGGAGACACCAGAGATACAGGTTCATTCCCTGGGTTGGGAAGATCTCCTGGAAGAGGGCATGGCAACCCACTCCAGTACTCTTGCCTGGAGAGTTCCATGGACAGAGGGGCCTGTTGAGCTATAGTCAGAGTCAGACGGAGTCGCACAGAGTCAGACACAGCTGAGCTCACACACACTTAAGGGTAAGTAGAGAGCTTCAGAGGCAAAAGAAAACCCTCAGGAAAAAAATCCAGATGTTGGAATCTTGAAGTCAGGCAGTGTGCACCAAAATGGAAAGGGAAAGGAGTGGGAAGGGCACTCATAGCCTCTGTTGTAGACTCTGGCCTTTTGTTAACTTTTGTAACTTTAGCGCGGGCCGCTTGCGAGAGCCGGGCCGGCGCACTCAGCGCGGGCGAGAGGAGCTACCCCACGTCCGAGGTCAGGGGCAGCAACCTAGAGTGCCAGGCTGCGACGGCGCAGGAACGGCCGAGAGGAGCTACCCTGTGTCTGAGGTCAGTGGCGGCCGGGAGGAGCTGCCCCTCATCCGAGGTCAGTGGC
This sequence comes from Oreotragus oreotragus, assembly GCA_006410675.1. Taxonomy (NCBI): domain Eukaryota; kingdom Metazoa; phylum Chordata; class Mammalia; order Artiodactyla; family Bovidae; genus Oreotragus; species Oreotragus oreotragus. The sequence goes on along the minus strand of SJYX01008536.1, from coordinate 27,910 downwards.
AGCCAGGAAGAGACACCCCACGTCCGAGGCCAGGGGCGGCCGGGAGAAGCCACCTCGCGCCCAAGGCCAGGGGTGGTGACCCGGAGGAGCCACCCTGAGCCCGAGGCCAGGGGCGGCAGCTGGGAGGAGCAACCCGAGGAGCAGGGGCTGCGCAGGCGCAGGAGGGCCT
>SJYX01008536.1:10774-27653 GCA_006410675.1 Oreotragus oreotragus | reverse complement strand
GGGAGGAGCAACCCGAGGAGCAGGGGCTGCGCAGGCGCAGGAGGGCCTAGAGGAGCTGTCCCACGTTGAAGGTCAGGAACTGCGGCGGTAAGGAGATACCCCTCGTCCAAGGTAAGGAGCAGCGGCTGTGCTTTGCTGGAGCAGCCGTGAAGAGACAACCCACGCCCAAGGTAAGAGAAACCCAAGTAAGATGGTAGGTGTTGCAAGAGGGCATCAGAGGGCAGACACACTGAAACCATACTCGCAGAAAACTAGTCAATCTAATCACACTAGGACCAGGGCCTTGTCTAACTCAATGAAACCAAGCCATGCCTGCAGGGCAACCCAATGCGGGCGGGTCATGGTGGAGAGGTCTGACAGAACATGGTCCACTGGAGAAGGGAATGGCAAGCCACTTCAGTATTCTTGCCTTGAGAACCCCATGAACAGTATGAAAAGGATTATCGTTACCATCTTCTAAATTCCATATATATGTGTTAGATTACTGTATTGGTGTTTTTCTTTCTGGCTTACTTCACTCTGTAGAATCAGCTCCAGTTTCATCTACCTCATTAGAACTGATTTTTATACCCCAATAAAAATTTTTTCAAAAGATAACCCACAAAGACCTACTATATAGCACAGGAAATGATACTCAATATCTGATAATAACCTATAATGAAAAATATATGTATAGATACATTATTACCTATATATATATATATATATATATATATATATATATAACTGAATTACTTTGAAATATCAATACCCTCAGATATGCAGATGACACCACTCTACAGGCAGAAAGTGAGGAGGAACTAAAGAGCCTCTTGATGAAAGTGAAAGACGAGAGTGAAAAAGTTGGCTTAAAACTCAGCATTCAAAAGATGAAGATTATGGCATCTGGTCCCATCATTTCATGGCAAATAGATGGGGAAACAATGGACACAGTGACAGACTGTTTTCTTGGGCTCCAAAATCACTGCAGATGGTGACTGCAGCCAAGAAATTAAAAGATGCTTTCTCCTTGGAAAGAAAAACTATGACCAACATAGATGGCATATTAAAAAGCAGAGACATTGCTTTGCCAACAAAGGTCCATCTAGTTAAAGCTATGGTTTTCTCAGTAGTCATGTATGGATGTGAGAGCTGGACCATAAAGAAAGCTGAGTACTGAAGAATTGATGTTTTTGAACTGTGGTGTTGGAGAAGACTCTTGAGAGTCCCTTGGACTGCAAGGAGATGCAACCAGTCAATCCCAAAGGAAGTCAATCCTGAAAATTCATTAGAAAGACTGATACTGAAGCTGAAACTCCAATACTTTTGCCATCTGATGCAAAGAACTGACTCATTAGAAAAGACCTTGATGCTGGGAAAGATTGAAGGCAGGAGGAGAAGGGAACGACAGAGGATGAGTTGGTTGGATGGCATCACTGACTCAATGGACATGAGTTTGAGAAAGCTCTGAAAGTTGGTGATGGACAGGGAGGCCTGGCATGCTGCAGTCCATGGGGTTGCGAGGAGTAGGACATGACTGAGCAACTGAACTGACTTTACTGTACACCTAAAACTAATACAACATTTTAAATCAACTATACTTCAATAAAATTTTTTTAAAAAACACAGTCTAATAGCTTTCTCATATGATGGTCTTTCCAATGTTTGAAGAGTATTAAAAAGAACCACCAAGTCTTGTCTCCCTCAGTCAAAAATCACAGTTGTTACAGGATGATACAGATGAAATAATGGAGGTCTAGGAGTCAGTGACCTGGCTCTACCACTTAGTAACCATGCTACCTTGATCAAGGCACTTAATGCCACTCAATTTCAGCACTGTAATCTATTAAGACTGGTATAACAATGTTTATCTCATAGGATGATTATGGGGATCAAAATCAGTATCACAGTGTGTGACAAAGACTTGCACATTGTAAATTTGTATGTAAATCTGATCATGGATGCCTCTACTTGTGCACAGTTGAGTAGTTACCCTTACACCAGAATAAAGCACTTCAGAATAGGGGTTGATCTGTAAAAAGTAAAACTATATAATTTACTCTCAGTGAAAACACTCTTTTTAATCATGCCTAAAGTGGCATTAGATGTCGTTATTAGCTGTGCTGGCTCATCTTAAAGTCACAGTCAGTTAAAAAAACCCCAGATCTTCATGTCTGCTTTTTTCATGTGCACTCATGGTATTTAACCTAGATGCAAGAATTAATCTTTCTCAAAAAATTTAAGTATAATTGATTCATAATATTTATTATATGTTTCAGGTGTACAACATACTAATTCAATATTTTTACATATTACTCCACTTAGAGTTATTAGAAAATGTTGGCTATGTTCCCTGGGCTGTATAAAATATTCTTAAAGCTTATTTATCTTATACATTGTAGTTTGTACCTATTAATCCCTACTCTGAGGAATTAATCTTGGTACCAGTTAAATTTCACACTGTTGGTCTTGACCCAGTGCTTGAGTATGTTGAGGATATTTAGAGTATTGAATGAAGTTTCTGGATGAGGTCTACCACTCAGATTTGCAGTATCTACAACCAGTTTTCTTTCCAATATATTTTTTTCTGTGGCCAGCTAAAGGCACAGATTTAATCTCTACTTTTCCATTGCAGGACTAGAAAAATCTATACCTATAGATATAGGAGGTCCTGAAATACTTTAAAATGGCATCTTCCAGGGTATCTGACTCCACAATTCCTTGAACATTGTAACACTGAACATTGTAATACTGTACAGGAGGTGATGACCAAAACCATCCCCCCAAAAAAAGAAATGTAAGAAGGCAAAGAGGTTGTTGGAGGAGCCTTACAAATAGAAGCAAAATGCAAAGAAGAAAGGGAAATATATACCAAATTTAATGCAGAGTTTAGGAGATAAGCAAGGAGAAATAAAGTTTTCTTAAGTGAACAATACAAAGAAATGGAGGAAAACAATACAATGGGAAAGATAGAAATCACTTCAAGAAAATCAGATACCAAGAGACTATTTCAGGCAAAGATGGGCACCATAAAGGACAGAAATGGCAAGGACTTAACAGAAGCAGAAGAGGTTAAAAAAAAAAAAAGTGGTGGCAAGAATACATAGAACTGGACAAAAAAAGATCTTAATAATCTGGATAACAATGACTGTATGGCCATTCACCTAGAGCCAGACATCCTGGAGTGTGAGTTCAAGCGGGCCTTAGGAAGCATTACTATGAACAAAGATTTGGGAGGTAATGGAATTCCAGCTGAACTATTTCAAATCCTAAGAGATGCTGCTGTGAAAGTGCTGCACTCAATATGCCAGCAAATTTGGAAAACTCAGCAGTGACCACAAGACTGGAAAAGGTCCGTTTTCATTCTAATCCCTAAGAAACGCAATGCCAAAGAATGTTCAACTTATCGTACATTTGCACTCATTTCACATGCTAGCAAGATACATTCAAAATCATTCAAGATAGTCTTCAGCGGTATATAAACAGAAAACTTCCATATGTTCAGCTGTATATAAAAAGGCAGAGGAACCAGAGATTAAATCACCAACATCTGTTGGATCATGGGCTTCCCTTGTAGCTCGGTTGGTAAAGAATCTGCCTGCAATGCAGGAGACTCAGGTCTGATTCTGGGTTGGGAAGATCCCCTGGAGAAGGAAATGGCAACCCACTCCAGTATTCTTGCCTGGAGCATCCCATAGACAGAGGAACCTGGCAGGCTACAGGTTCCCTGGGGTCTCAAGAGTCCAACACATCTTAGCAACTAAACCACCACTAGTTGGATCATAAAAAAAGCAAGGGAATTTTAAAAAAATCCACTTCTGCTGTATTGACTATGCTAAAGCCTTTGACTGTGTGGATCACAACAAACTGTGAAAACTTCTTAAAGAGATGAGAATACCAGACCTTCTTACCTGCTTTTTGAGAAACCTGTATTCAGGGCAAGAAGCAACAGTTAGAAATGGATATGAAACTATAGACTTGTTAAAAATTGGGAAAGGAGTACAACAAGGCTGTATATTGTCATCCTGCTTATTTAAGTTACATGCAGAGTACATCATGTGAAATGCCAGACTGGATGAATCAGAATCTGGAATCAAGATTGCTGGGAGAAATGTAAACCTCAGATATGCAGATGATACTACCCTAATGCAAGAAAGTGAAGAGGGACTAAAGAGCCTATTGATGAAGGTGAAAGAGGAGAGTGAACACAGTGGCTTAAAACTCAACATTCTAAAAACTAAGATCATGGCATCTGGTCCCATCATTTCATGGCAAATAGATAGGGAAAAAGCAAAACAGTGACAGATTTTCTTTTCTTGGGCTCCAAAATCACTGCTGACAGTGACTGCAGCCATGAAATTAAGAGATGCTTGCTCCTTGGAAGAAAAGCTATGACAAACATAGACAGTATGTTAAAAAAGCAAAGACATCACTTTGCCAACAAAGGTCCATATAGTTAAAGCTATGGATTTTATAGTAGTCATGTATGGATGTGAGAGTTGGACCATAAAGAAGGTTGAGCACTGAAGAATTGATACTTTTCAAACTGTGGTGTTGGAAAAGACTGAGAGTCCTTTGGACAGAAGATCCAACCAGTCAATCCTAAAGGAAATAAATCCTGAATATTCACTGGAAGAACTGATGCTGAAGCTCCAACACTTTTGTGCCAGATGCAAAGAGGCAACTCTTTGGAAAAGCCCCTGATGCTAGGGAGGATTGATTGAGGGCTAGAGGAGAAGGGGGCAATAGAGGATGAGATGGTTGGATGGCATCACCAATTCAATGGACATGAGTTTAACCTAACTCTGGGAGATAGTGAAGGACAGGGAAGCCTGGCTTCCTGCAGTTCATGGGATTGCAAAGAATTAGACCCAACTTAGCGACTGAACAGCAAATCCCTTGAAATGTCTAAGAAAAGCCCCACCACCCCATTTTTGTTACGTTGGTGGCATGGGAAAGGAGTATTAAGTGGCTTCATTTTCTTGCCAGTGCTTGTAAGAAGCCTCTACTTTTTGATGAAAGGTTGATGATGTCCTAGTAGAAGATGATGATCTGACAACTTTCCATTTTTGTTGCTGCAGTGATGAAGAAAATGATCTGACTCATCTCACTTCAAATTCTGGAGACCTTTCCATATCCATTTATTGCATATGAGCACTTCCTCTTTTCAGGAGAATGGAAAATTAGCCATTAGCCAGAATTTATTTTTGATGTTGTCTTTCCATATGCTAAGGATATGTGACTTAGCAATTCTTATATTATCTTAGCATCATCTCAAAGATGCAATTAAGTGAATTTCCAAAAGGAAAGTGTCCCAGTACAGACAGACCACTTTCTGGGGGTGTTATTATTAGGTTAACTAGCCAGGGAAGGGCAAAAAGTAGGATTGGCTTTGGTACTTGGGCTGTAAAAATATGCACACAGATCTTTTTTCTGAGCCTTCTTGCTTAGCTAAGCATTTCTCTATAACTCTTGTATATCTTACTTCCTTAATTTTTAAAAATTAAGATATAATATACATATATTATACAATATACATATACATATACATATATTCATTTCAGACCTACAGCATAATGATTTTATATTTGTATATAGTACAAAATAATTACCACAAGAAGTCTACTTAGCATAACATTTTTCTGTGATGAGAACTTCGAAGGTCCATTCTCTTAGCAACTTTCAAATATGGAATACAATATTATTAACTATAGACACCATTCTGTATATTACTACTTCCTTAATGAGTTCATGATATCTTTAAGTTCTACCTTTATATACAGTCCTTCCCCTATGTCTTCAAACATATTTAAAATTTTCTATCTTGAAAAAACTTCCTTTGACCCTACTATCAACTCTAATAAGAGAGGAATGAACTTTTCAAACCATATACATACACTTTGCCTCTATTTACTTGTCATTTAATCATATATAGAGCTTTTGTTACACCTCTACCATCAAACTGAAATGTTTCCATTATCTAGAATATCTCAAATGAGCTCTTACTCTTTGACTCCTTTGTAGGGCTATTGTGATTGACTATGTTCCTAAAATTATCCTTTCAAAATATTTTACTATTCTAGTTTTTCATGCCACCCTAATTTCTGTCTTATCATTGCCCTTAAAATAACTTACAAATTCTGGTATTACTTTGGTCTTTTGTCTAACTCTCTAGCCTTATCTCTTTCCCAGCTCACATTTTACACAATCATGCCCAAAATTTGTTTTTTCATGGTTCCTTGATAAGTGCAATTTCTCTTCACTTAATTCTGTTTCTTGGGACGTGATATTCTGTCCCACAAGAATACTCAACCCTACTTCCCTTTCATCAGGCTAACTCCTCATCCCTTATACATCTGCTAAAATGCAAGTTATTTAAGGAGGTCTTTTGCAACTTTTAAAGTTGCAACCTGCTCTTTGAGCTCAGAGATCCATATCACAGCACTTATATTATTTTATTGTTATTAAATCAACTGTCAGTCACTTTCACAAAGTTATAGGTTTTGTAAAGATTTGGTCTGTTGCTGCATACTCCCAGAGATAGGCACATGTGGTTATTCACTAGTGGTTGTTGAATGAATAGATGCATAAGATGTATAAATAGATGAGTGGATATTCTCTGTAATCCCTACTGATTCCTTTTCTTCTTTCTTTCCTCTCATGTATACAATCGAGGTAATTATGTTTCCCATAACTATTTCACAATATTGTGAGGATTAAATAAAGTAATATATGTAAAATAACTTATTAATACATTACAAACAGATATACTTGCTATTATGCTTACCAGGTGGCTCCATGGTAGAGTCCTCCTGCAAAGGCAGGAGATGGAGAAGACAAGAGTTCAGTCCCTGGGTCAGGAAGATCCCCTGGAGGAGGAAATGGCAACCACTCCAAAATTCTTGCTTGGAAAATTCCATAGACAGAGGAGTCTGGAGGGCTACAGCCCATGGGGTTGCAAAGAGTCAGACATGACTGAGCATGCACACATACTTGCTATTATTATTTTTTCCTTATTAGCAAGACAGTTTCTCATCTATGGTGAAGAATGCCCTCAGAAATATTTATATTAGGACAAATGTTATTTAAGGGTACAATTGCAACAAATAGCAAACAAGCCTTAGACATCTAATGCACAATATAGTGAATATCAACAACAATATTGTATTGTAAGCAGTAATCTTGCTGGCTTTCCTGGTGGCTCAGACAGTAAAGAATCTGCCTGCAATGCAGGAGAACCAGGCTCAATCCCTGGGTCAGAAAGACCCCCTGGAGAAGGAAATGGGTACCCACTTCAGTATTCTTGCCTGGACAGTTCCATGAACAGAGGAGTCCATGGGGTCACAAAGAGTTAAACATGACTGAGAGACTAACACTTTCACTTTCTTTTCACTTTCAAACTTGCTAAAAGCCTAGATATGTATGGATGTGAGAGTTGGACTGTGAAGAAAGCTGAGCACTGAAGAATTGATGCTTTTGAACAGTGGTGTTGGAGAAGACTCTTGAGAGTCCCTTGAACTGCAAGGAGATCCAACCAGTCCATTCTAGAAGAGATCAGCCCTGGGTGTTCTTTGGAAGGAATGATGCTGAAGCTGAAACTTCAGTACTTTGGCCACCTCATACGAAGAGATGACTCATTGGAAAAAACTCTGATGCTGGGAGGGATTGGGGGCAAGAGGAGAAGGGGACAACAAAGGATGAGATGGCTGGATAGCATCACTGACTCGATGGATGTGAGTTTGAGTGAACTCTGGGAGCTGGTGATGGACAGGGAGGCCTGGTATGCTGCTATTCATGGGGTCACAAAGAGTCAGACATGACTGAGCAACTGGACTGAACTGAACTGAACTGATAAATATATCAGGTTACAATGTTATATGTCAAATACAGTTTAATAAAAAAAATTTTGGAAGATGGCAGAGGAATCAAATGGGGAGACCACTTTCTCTCCCACAAATTCATCAAAAGAACATTTGAACACTGAGTAAAGTCCACAGAATAACTTCTGAATAATGGCAGAGGACATCAGGCACCCAGAAAGGCAGCCCATTGTCTTTGAAAGGAGGTATGACAAAATATTAAAGATAAAAAGAGACAAAAGAGGTAGGGACAGAGATCTGTCCTGGGAAGGGAGTCTTTATAAAAGACATGTTTCCAAACACCAGGAAACACTCTCTCCAGCGGGTCTGTGGTGAGCCTTGGAATCTCAGAGGGCAAAATAACCAGGAAGAAAAATGAATAAATAATTAAAACCCACAGATTATGTGCCTAACAGCAACTCCTAGCAGAGCAGCAGGCCAGACGCTCGCATCTCCCACTAGCAAGCGGGGGCTGGACAGGGAAGTGCAGGCTGCATTGCTTAGGGTAAGGACCAGGCCTGAATGCCCTGAGGGCATCTGAGGAACCTAGTTTGAGATAGCAACCCAGACTGTGGGATAGCTATCCTGTGAAAAGCCCTAACCTAAGACACTGTCAGGCCCACTCACAGAACAAAGGACTAAGCAGAGCTAGCCAGCTGCCAACTGGCCCATCCCCCACCGGAGACAGGCAGGCAAGGGCAGCCAGAGCCAGAAGGAGGCAATCGCAGCCCTAGAGAGGCATTCTACACCAAACTGCAAGCAGACTGTTGCTAACCAAGGCTTCTTGGGATTCTGGATGGTCGGCATCTACTGGGAGGGTCGCAGCCAGAGACCAGCTCCCCAGAAGAGACACACGGCACACCTGAGAAGGCTTGCCCATTATATACCCAGAAAACTGAGCAGCTGGGATGGGGGACGTGATAAGTTGCAGCCTTCAACTGGGGGCAACTGCGCTCACCAAGCACTTGGTCACCTGAGCTGCTTGGACCTGGGATGGGCACAAAACACAGGCCCAACCAAGTCTGCACCTTTGTGGAGTACCCAAGAACCTGAACCTGAGCAGCTTAGACCTGGAGAGTGCATGCAACACGGGGCCTGCATCAGACAGTTCCTGGCAGAGCAACTTAGAGCCTGAGCAGTGTAGACTGGGAAAGCACACATGCCATGAGTGGAGGCAAACCCAGAGTGGCTGAAACACTGTGAGAACTCCCCACACACGCCAGTGATATTTGTTTGCAGTGTTCCTCCCTCCCCACAGCATGACTGAACAAGTGAGCCTTAAAAAGTGACCACCACCGCCCACCTTGTGTCAGGGCAGAAATTAAACACTGAAGAGACCAGCAAACAGAAGAAGCTAAAATAAACAGAGGGAACCGCTTTGACAGGTACAATAGATTAAAACACTGTAGTTAGCACCAAATACAATAGGAAGGGGCCTATAGACCTTGAAAAGTATAAGCCAGACCAAGGAACTATCTGAAAATGAACTGACCCCACACTGTCCACAACATCTCCAGAGAAAATCCTAGATATATTTTTACTATTATCATTTTTAAAATTTTTAAAAAATTTTAAGTCCCCTATTATTCCTTTATTTTTATAACCTACTGCTACTGCTAAGTTGCTTCAGTTGTGTCTGACTCTGTGCAACCTCATAGACGCATAACCTACTATTTATAACCTACTATTGCTAAGTCACTTCAGTCGTGTCCGATTCTGTGTGACCCCATAGACGGCAGCCCACCAGGCTCCCCCATCCCTGGGACTCTCCAGGCAAGAACACTGGAGTGGGTTGCCATTTCCTTCTCCAATGCATGAAAGAGAAAAGTAAAAGTGAAAGTGAATTCGCTCAGTCTGTCCGACTGTTAGCGACCCCATGGACTGCAGCCCACCAGGCTACTCTGTCCATTGGATTTTCCAGGCAAGAGTACTGGGGTGGGGTGCCATTACCTTGCCAAAAAAAGAGACCCCATTTTCAAAGCAAACTTCATATGTATATATTTTATAATTTGTGTGACTTTGTTTTCTTTTTTTTAAAATATTGTATTTTTGAGAATCTAACCTCTACTCTAGATTTTAAATCTTTGCTTTTTGGTATTTGTTATCAACTTTGAACCTTTAAGAACCCAATCTTCAGTACCCATTTTTACTTGGGAGCAAGATGACTACCTGATTGCTCTTTCTCCCTCTTGACTCTCCTTTTTCTCCACCAGTTGAGCCTACCATGCTGTTGGTATTCTGGTGGATGGAGCTGGATTTATCTCTGGAGTGCAATGAAGTGTCCAGTAATGAGTTTTGAGATGTCAGTGGGTTTGGTGTGACTTTGGGCAGCCTGTATATTGAAGCTCAGGGCTATGTTCTCTCCTCTATCTATATTCTCTCCTCTATCTCCCCCCTCCCCCTTTTCTTCTCTGTCCAACTCTGTGAATCTCTTTGTGTGTTCCAGGCTGTGGAGAACACTTAGGGAACTGATTACAGGCTGAATCTGCCTCTCTTCTTTTGATTCCCCCTTTTATTCCCCTGGCCACCTCTGTCTCCTTCCTCCCTCTTCTCTTCTCTGTGTAACTCCGTGAACATCTCTGAGGGATGCAGATTTTGGAGCACACATAGAGAAGTGATTACTGGCTAGCTTGCCCTCTTCCCTTTTGATTCCCCCTCTTCTTCTCCTGGTCACCTCTATCTCCCTCCGCCTTCTTCTCTTCTCCATGTAACTCTGTGTACCTCTCTGAGTGTCCCTCACTGTGGAGAAACTTTTCATCTTTAACCTAGATGTTTTATCATTGGTGCTGTATAGATGGAGAAATTGAGGCTACTGTAAGAATAAGACTGAAAACCAGAGGCAGGAGGCTTAAGTCCAAATCCTGAGAACACCAGATAACTCCTGATGGCAGGGAACATTAATTGATAGGAGCTCATCAAATGTCTCCATACTTACAATGAAACCAAGCACCACCCAAGGGCCAACAAGTTCCAGAGCAAGACATACCATGCAAATTCTCCAGCAACACAGGAACATAGCCCTGAGCTTCAATATACAGGCTGCCCAAAGTCACACCAAACCCTCTGACATCTCAAAACTCATTACTGGACACTTCATTGCACTCCAGAGATAAATCCAGCTCCACCCACCAGAATACCAACACAAGTTTCCCTAACCAGGAAACCTTGACAAGTCACCCGTCCAACCCACCCACAGTGAGGAATCTCCACAATAAAGAGAAACCATAAACTGCCAAAAAACAGAAAGTGAAGTCACTCAGTCATGTCCGACACTTTGCAACCCCATGGACTGTAGCCTACCATGCTCCTCTGTCCATGGGATTTTCCAGGCAATAGTACTGGAGTAGATTGCCATTTCTTTCTCCAGCAGATCTTCCCGACCCAGGGATGGAACTCAGGTCTCCCACATTGTAGACAGACGCTTTACTGTCTGAGCCACCAGGGAAAGGCCACCCCAAACACAGAAATATAAACAAGATGAAAAGGCAGAGAAATACACAGCAGGTAAAGGAACAGGATAAATGCCCACCAAACCAAACAAAAGAGGAAGAGATAGGGAATCTACCTGATAAAGAATTCTGAATAATGATAGTGAAAATGATCCAAAATCTTGAAAACAAATTGCAGTTACAGATAAATAGCCTGGAGAAAAGGATCGAGAAGATGCAAGAAAGGTTTAACAAGGACCTAGAAGAAATAAAAATGAGTCAGTATATAATGAATAATGCAATAAATGAGATAAACAACACTCTGGAGGGAACCAAAAGTAGAATAAGGGAGGCAGAAGATAGGATAAGTGAGGTAGAAGATAGAATGGCGGAAATAAATGAAACAGACAGGAAACTAGAAAACAGAATTAAAAGAAATGAGGAAAACCTCAGAGACCTATGGGACAATGTTAAGTGCCCCAACATTCAAATCACAGGAGTCCCAGAAGAAGAAGACAAAAAGAAAGACCATGAGAAAATACTTGAGGAGATAATAGTTGAAAATTTCCCTAAAATGGGGAAGGAAATAATCACCCAAGTCCAAGAAACCCAGAGAGTCCCAAACAGGATAAACCCAAGGCCAAACACCCCAAGATTGCTGTGATTCATGGGGTCACAAAGAATCAGACACTACTGAGCGACTGACCTGAACTGAACTGAATGCAAAGAAATGACTCATTAGAAAAGCCCCTGATGCTGGGAAAGATTGAAGGCTGGAGGAAAAGGTTGAGATGGTTGAATGAGATGGTTGAATGGTATCACCGACTCAATGGACATGAGTTTGAGCAAGCTTAGGGAGATGGTGAAGGACAAGGAGGCCTGCCATGCTACAGGGTGGGCATGGGGTCACGAAGAGCCCGACACCACTGAGCAATTGAACTGAACTGAAGTGACATGCAGCACTGTATACACTTAAGGTATAGAATACAATGATTTAATTTACATACATCATGAAATTATTATTAAAATTTTGGGTGAACATCCATCATCTAATATAGATGTAAAATAAAAGAAAAAGAGTTCTCCTTGTGATGAGAACTCTTGGGGTTTACTATCTTAATAGATTTTTGTGGTGCTAATTATATTTATCATGTTGTATTTTCCATCTGTAGTACTTTTATATCTTATAACTGAAAGTTTGTACCTTTTGACTACGTTCATCCATTTCCCCTCCCCCTCTGTTAACCACAAATCTGATCTCTGTTAACCACAAATCTGATCTCCTTTTATATGAGTTTGTTGCTTCTTAAGTATAATTGACCTACAACACTATGTTAATTCCTGGTATACAACACAGTGATTTTCTATATATTTGATAATGATCATCATGCTAATTCGAATTACTATTTGGTGGCTCAGATGGTAAAGAATTTGCTTTCAATGCAGGAGACCTAGATTCAGTCCCTTGATTGGGAAGATTCCCTGGAGAAGGAAATGGCTACCCTCTCCAGTATTCTTGCCTGAAGAATTCCATGGATGGAGTAGCTTGGCAGGCTACAGTCCATGGTGTCACAAATAGTCGGACATGTCTAAGCAACTAAAACTTTCACTTTTATACCAAGATCTTACATTATTATTGACTATATTCTCCACATTGTACATAGCTGTGAATCATGTATTTTGTAACTAGAAGTTTGTACCTCTAATCTCCCTCACCTACTTCTCTTATCCCATGACCCCAACCCTCTTCCTCTGGAAATCACTTTGCTTTCTGTATCTATAGCTCTGTTTCAGGTATGTTTGTTCATTTGTTTTTTAGATTCCCTATAAAGAGGAAATCATTGAGTATTTGCCTTTACCTTATTTCACTTAACATAATACTCTCTAGATCCACCATGTTGTTGCAAATGGCAAAATGTCTTTCTTAAATGGTTGAGTAATATTCCATTTTGTTTATATAGTAGATCTTCTTTATCCATTCATCTATCAATGGGCTCTTAGCTTGCTTACACATTTTGGTCATTGTAAATAATGCTTCTGTGATCGTTGGGGTGCCTAATATATTTTCTAATTAGTATTCTCATTTTCTTTGGATAAATAGCTAAGAGTGCAGTTGCTGGGTTGTATGTTTTGTTTTGTTTTAATTTTTTGAGGAAACTTCAGACTCTTTGCAAGTGGTTGAATCAATATACATTGCCACCAACAGTGAAAAGAGTTCCCTTTTCTCCACATCCTTGTCAATATTTATTATTTGTTTCCTTTTAGAGAATAGCCAATCTGACAGATGTAAGACTATATCTTATTGTGATTTTGATTTGCATTTATTTGATGATTAGTTATGTTGAGCATTTTTTGATGTGCCTGTTGGCCATCTGTATATCTACTTTTAAAAATGTCTATTCATGTCCTATGCCCACTTATTAATCAGGTTGTTTGGCTTTTCAGTGTTGAGTTTCATGAGTTTTACAACTTTGAACATTAAAATCAAGTAATGTCTACCAGAAAGCATTAGCAGTTTCATGTAGTTTCATATATAGTTTTAAACCACTTGAGATTTCTGTTCTGTGAATAAAATATTCAGACAGGCTTTAATTTTTCTTTTAATTTGCTGAGGTTTAAAAAATGTTTCATATGTTATTACATATTTTGATTCTAATTATAATTAGTTAAATTATGTTAAAATGTGATCTAGCACATAACTAAATTTTGTTATGGTGAAAAAATTAAACCAGAAATAAACAAATAGATGTAGATGTCACTCATGATACAAATCATTGTGAGTCAGCCAGGCCTTTGCTTTCCATCATCATCCCCCTGGGATCCACTGCTGAGCAACTTCCATGTGGTCTAGGATATTTCTGGTCCCCAGAGACAAGAAAGAGAGGAAGCAAACTGAGAAATGGCTGTCAAAGCTCTGACCCAGAAATGACACTCTGCACATGTCACTTTGCAGAGGTCATTGATCAAAGCAAGTTAATGGCCACACAGATTCTAAGTGGGCATGGAAAGTCACTCCTGCCTCGTGACTGGCAGGAAAAATAGAACAGCTGTTAAACAAAACCTTAGGAATATATAACCATAATTAACTGGATAAATATTTTCTCCCTGTCTACTTTTATCATTTTTTGGTAATTTATGGACAAAAGATTTTAATAATAAACTTGTATAATTTATTAAACTCCCTTCTTAGTTTTTTCTTGAGTGTTTTAAAAGAAATATTCCCTACCCTGAATTCATGTAACATTTTATCTTTAAAATGTTTATAAAGCTTGATTTTTCTTATGTATATCTTTAACTTATAAGGAATTATTTGTTACCACAAATAAAATCAACATTTTAACTATGGTTAAATTTATATAATATTTTTTATGTATAGGTTATATTTAATATTGTGAAAGTGTAAGCTTCCTGTGTTGCTTTCATACCTTGCCACATGATTGCCATGGAAGTATTAGCTATCACTTCTCTCATGTCACATAACTACCATTTCTTTTTTGTGGTTAGAATAATCAAGATCTAGTTTCTTAGCAAAGTTGATGTTATAAGGGAATATGGTTGTTTCTAATCACTGTACTGTGCATTCTGTCTCTGGACTGATTTATCTGCTAGTTGAAAGTTTGTGCTGGTAAAATATCTCTTGTATCCACCACCACTTAGCCACTTATAGCCTCAATCTTACTCTCTGGTTTTAGGAGCCTCACTGTTTTTAGATTCCATATATAAATGACATCATACAATATTTGCCTTTCCTCTTCTGACATATCTCATTTAGCATAATGTACTCAAGTTTCACCCATATTGTCACAAATAGCAAGATTCCCTCCATCCTCACAACTGAATAATAGTTTTCTTTATCCATTCATTTGTTGACAAACTCTTAGGTTGTTTCTGTATCTAGGCTATTTGTGAATGATGCTACAATAAGCATATGAGTGCATATACCTCTTGGATATCTTGTTTTTATTTCTTTTGGATACATAAAAAAAGTGGAATACAAATTGCTGGTTCATATTTGTAGTTCTATTTTTAACTTTTAAAATCACCTCCGCATTGCTTTCCATACTGACTTGCATTTTTTTGATAATTAGTGATGCTGAGCCTCGTTTTATTTCATTCTTTTTCAAGTGAAAAAAAAAAATCTGGATGTCTTTTTTGGAAAAAGACCTATGTAGTTTTACTGCTTATTTCTAAATTGGATTATTTGTTTCTTTTATTATTGAGTTGGTTGAATTTTTATACATTTTGGATATTAACCTCTTACCTAACATAGTTTATGACTATTTTCTCCAATACTACTGGTTGCCTTTTCATTTTGCTGATTATTTATTATTATATGTAGAAGATTTTTGGCTTGATGCAGTCATATATTGATTTTTGTTTTTGTTGTTTGTATTTCTGGCATCATATCTAAAATAATCATTTCCAAGACCAATGTTAAGGAATTTATTCCCAAAGTTTTCTTCTAGGAATTTTTATGGTGTCAGATTTTGTGTTTAAGTCTTGTATCCATTGCAAGTTAATTTTTGTATGTGGCATAAAATAGGATCTAATTTCATTTTTCTTCATGATTCATCCAATTTTCCTAGAAACATTTGTTGAAGAGGTTATTCTTTTTCCATTGGTATAGTTTACTCCTTGTCAAATATTGTTCTTATTGCTGTTCAGTCACCCAGTCATATCCGACTCTTTGCGACCCCGTGGACTGTGGCACACCAGGATTCTCTGTCCTTCACTGTCTCCCAGATTTTGCCCAAGTCCATGTTCATTGCATCAGTGATGCCATCCAACCATCTCATCCTCTGGTGCCCTCTTCTCCTTCTGCCCTCTATCTGTCTTAGTATCAGAGACTTTTCCAATGAGTTGTGTCTGTGAATCAGATGATTAAAATACTGGAGCTTCAGCTTCAGTGTCAGTCCTTCGTGAATATTCAGAGTTGATCTCCCTTAAGATTGACTGGTTTGATCTCCTTGCTGTTCAAGGGAATTTCAGTAGTCTTTTCCAGGACCACAGTTTGAAGATATCAATTCTTTGGTATTCAGCCTTGTTTATGGTTCAGCTCTCACAACCATATATGACCACTGGGAAGACCATAGACTTGATTATATGGACCTTTGTTGACAGAGTAATGTCTCTGCTTTTCAACAAACTGTCTAGGTTTCTCATTGCTTTCCTGCCAAGAAGCCCTTGTCTTCTGATTTCATGGCTGCAGTCAACTTCTGCAGTGATTTTGGAGGCCAAGAGGAAATCTGTCACTGTTTCTACTTATTCCCTTTCTATTTGCTAGTCAGTAATGGGGCCGGAGAGCCAGACATCCTGGAATGTGAAGGCAAATGGGCCTTAGAAAGCATCACTACGAACAAAGCTAGTGGAGGTGATGGAATTCCAGTTGAGCTGTTTCAAATCCTCAGAGATGATGCTGTGAAAGTGCTGCACTCAATGTGCCAGCAAATTTGGAAAACTCAGCAGTGGCCGCAGGGCTGGAAAAGGTCAGTTTTCATTCCAATCCCAAAGAAAGGCAATGCCAAAGAATGTTCAAACTACTGCACAATTGCACTCATCTCACATGCTAGTAAAGTAATGCTCAAAATTCTCCAAGCCAGGCTTCAGCAATAC
>SJYX01008534.1:110312-130499 GCA_006410675.1 Oreotragus oreotragus | reverse complement strand
TCCAAGGCCAAATTTGCCTGTTACTCCAGGTGTTTCTTGACTTCCTACTTTTGCATTCCAGTCCCCTATAATGAAAAGGACATCTTTTTTGGGTGTTAGTTCTAAAAGGTCTTGTAGGTCTTCATAGAACCGTTCAACTTCAGCTTCTTTAGCATTACTGGTTGGAACATAGGCTTGGATTACTGTGCTATTGAACGGTTTGACTTGGAAACAAACAGAGATCATTCTGTCGTTTTTTTTATTGTATCCAAGTACTGCACTTTGCCTGTGGTTTTTCCAGTGGTCATGTATGGATGTGAGAGTTGAACTGTGAAGAAACCTGAGCGCCGAAGAATTGATGCTTTTGAACTGTGGTGTTGGAGAAGATTCTTGAGAGTCCTTTGGACTGCAAGGAGATCCAACCAGTCCATTCTAAAGGACATCAGTCCTGGGTGTTCTTTGGAGAGAATGATGCTGAAGCTGAAGCTCCAGTACTTTGGCCACCTCATGCGAAGAGTTGACTCATTGGAAAAGACTCTGATGCTGGGAGGGATTGGGGGCAGGAGAAGAAGGGGATGACCGAGGATGAGATGGCTGGATAACATCAGTTACTCGATGGACGTGAGTCTGAGTGAACTCCTGGAGCGCTGCAATTCATGGGGTCGCAAACAGTCGAACATGACTGAACGACTGAACTGAATTGAACTGAACTGCACTTTGGACTCTTGTTGACCATGATGGCTACTCCATTTCTTCTAAGGGATTCCTGACCACAGTAGTATATATAGTGTTCATCTGAGTTAAATTCACCCATTCCAGTCCATTTTTGTTCTCTGATTCCTAGAATGTCGACGTTCACTCTTGCCATCTCCTGTTTGACCACTACCAATTTGCCTTGATTCATGGACTTGATATTGCAGGTTCCTATGCAATATTGCTCTTTACAGCATTGGACCTTGCTTCTATCACCAGTCACATCTGCAACTGGGTATTGTTTTTACTCTGGCTCCATCCCTTCATTCTTTCTGGAGTTATTTTTCCACTGATCTCCAATAGCATATTGGGCACCTACCGACCTAGGGAATTATTCTTTCAGTGTCCTATCATTTTGCTTTGTCATACTGTTCATTGGGTTCTCAAGGCAAGAATAGTGAAGTGGTTTGCCATTCCCTTTTCCAGTGGACAACATTCTGTTAGACCTCTCCACCATGACCCACCCGTCTTAAGTGGCCCCACAAGTCATGGCTTAATTTCTTTGAGGTAGACAAGGCTGTGGTCCATGTGATCAGATTGATTAGTTTTCTGTCATTATGGTTTCAGTGTGTTTACCCTCTGATGCCCTCTTGCAACACCTACCGTCTTCTTTGGATTTCTCTTACCTTGTTCATGGAGTATCTCTTCACGGCTGCTCCAGTAAAGTACAGCTGCTGCTCCTTACCTTGGACGAGGGTTATCTCCTCACTGCCACCCCAAGAAGAAAAATGGTTGTCAGGTATAGGGATGGGAGAAATAAGAAGAGATTGGTAAAAATGTCTAAACTTTTACTATGAGTTAATTTGGGGGATTCAATGATCCAATGCTGACTAAAGTTTATAGAGAATTTTCTGGTGGTCCAGTGGTTAGGACTATGTTCTTTCACTGCTGAGGATGTGGGTTCCATCTCTGATCAGGGAACTAAGATCCCATAAGCTGTGGTGGGGCGGTACCCCCTAAAGAAAAGCTTTAAAAATAAAGCTTATAACACTATATTGTATACTTGAACTTTTCTAAGAAAATAGAAATCAAATTTTCTCACACACAGACACACAAAAGATAAATATGTGAAGTGATAGAAATGTTAACCAGATAAATGGTTGGAATTCTTTCACACTGTATATATATATGTATAGCTAAGCTAAGTCACTTCAGTCGTGTCCGACTCTGTGCAACCCCATAGATGGCAGCCCACCAGGCTCTGCCATCCCTGGGATTCTCCAGGTAAGAATACTGGAATGGGTTGCCATTTCCTTCTCCAATGCATGAAAGAGAAAAGTGAAAATGAAGTCTTTCAGTCATGTCCGACTCTTAGTGATATGTATATATAAAGTCACCCTAATGTATGCTATAAATGTCTTACAATTTTGTGACTATCTCAATAAAGGTTAATTTTTTCACTTTATTGATTTTTTAATTGAAGGATAATTGCTTAACAGTGTTGTTTGGTTTCTACCAACATCAACATGAGTCAGCCATAGGTTTACCCATGTCCCCTCCCACTAATAAAGGTGAACTTTAAAAATCAATGAAATAAGATAAATAAGATGACATTGTGTAACTTCTGAGATTCCTTTAAGTTTCTGTTTTATAAATTAAACATATTTTGTCTTCCTAAATTGAAAATCTTTTGCAACTCATGACACTCATATCAGTTAATTCAAAGAGGAATTGTGCCTACTAAGATGAATTGTAATAATTTCACCTTTACTACCAATATTCATGAGGAAGCTAAATGTATTGGAATCAAAAGACCCAAAGATGTTCAGTGTTACTGCAGCAAACATCAAATGTAACAACAAGGAAATATTTGATCATGAACCATAAAGATCTTTTCTAAGCCATGAATTATATTTAGAAGGAGACAACAAACACAATTTGCTTTCAACTTTACATCTTCAGCACATTCATCTTCTTAGGTGTTAATATCAAGTATGTAAATAGCCCAGGAACTACTTTTTGAAACGCAAGCAATAAAATTAAGGACCTCTGTCAAAGATTTTCACATTTCTCATCACAATAAACAAATTGGACATAAAACAGCCTGGTTGTAGGTGTCTTTGGTGGTAGAGGAGTGTCGGGGGGGGGATATTGAGGAGTGGGTAGTGATATAACCTTTATTTAGAAAGGGAGAAAGGAAAGCAAAATGAACAAACAGTGCTTTAAACTCTATTGGTCTAAAAATGACAAGTGTTCACTAGAAAGCGTGAAAAGCACAAGCCAAGGCAATTAAAATCGTGGCTTCTTTGTAATGTGGATATATGAAGTTTTTGTTCTAAAAACAATACCATGGGCCAGGTAAAAGGGAGACAAATGTGAGATGTGAGGCTGCACACCTGTCAATTAGTAGCTGATGGCTCACTAAGGTTAGGGCATCTGCCAGGGTAGACCAATCTGTAATTGATTTCTCTCCTTTGCAGCCTATCTGAAGTGTGAAAGACACCATATGTCAGGACTACATAGACTTTACTAGAGGCAAGTCAGGGACCAAATCTCTTTATAAGAATACATAGTAAAGAAAACAGGTCAAACATATATTAAAACATAAATTTATTCATTTTTTTCTGCAAAAAATAAAATATATGCTATATAGATGAAAGTTATTTTCCTAATCTTTATTATGTGAGGAAAGAATGTACACAAAGATAGTAAATATGCAAAGGTAAT
Organism: Oreotragus oreotragus; assembly: GCA_006410675.1. NCBI lineage: Eukaryota > Metazoa > Chordata > Mammalia > Artiodactyla > Bovidae > Oreotragus > Oreotragus oreotragus. The sequence goes on along the minus strand of SJYX01008534.1, from coordinate 127,100 downwards.
TTTTTAATACATATAGATACATTGCCATAGATAAGATCTCCATTTTCCCATGGGATTCAATTCAGGCTGTCATTTATTTTAGGAAAACCATCTACAAAATAGCCTGTTTGAAGTATTTTGGGGGCTGAATTTTTGCAATTATTTTTGTGCATATGAACTTCTTTGTGGTGATAAATGTAGTGGAAGAGAATCTTTCAAAATGAATGAATGAATACAAATAGAAAATTCCCCCAGTAACAAATCACACTTGAGTGTATATTAGTTACTTAACAGGAGATCTAAAAGCTTACCCGTACATCCAAATGACCACAATATCCAAGCTCTATCTAGTGCCTAATGTGTACCATACTTGGTTTCAAGCATCTTATGCAGATTGAAACCCACTCTGTGAGTGAAGTCACCTCTTCCACTGTTCATCCTCTATAACGCTCATGTTGAGTATATTAAATAACTACCACATGGAAGAAGCATGGGCTCCAAAATCACTGCAGATGGTGACTGTAATCATTAAATTAAAAGATGCTTGTTTCTTGGAAGAAAAGCTATGACAAATCTAGACAGTGTTATTAAAAAGCAGAGGTGTTTCTTTGCCAACACAGGTCCATATAGTTAAAGCAATGACTTTTCCTGTAGACACATACAGAAGTGAGAGTTGGGCCACAAAAAAGACTGAGCATAAAAGAATTGATGCATTCAAACTATGATGCTGGAGAAGACTCTCAAGAGTCCCTTGGATGGCAAGGGATCAAACAGGTCAATCTTAAAGTAAATCAACCCTGAATGTTCATTGGAAGGACTGATGCTGAAGATAAAGCTTCAGTACTTTGGCCACCTGATGTGAAGAGCCAACCCTTTGGAAAAGTCCCTGATGCTGGAAAAGACTGAGTACAGGAGGAAAAGGGGGCAACAGAGGGTGAGATGTTTGAATGGCTTCATTGGCTCAATAGACATGAGTTTGAGCAAACTCTGGTGACAGTGAACGAGAGGGAAACCTGGTGTGCTACAGTCTATGGGGTCGAAAAGAGAAGGACATGGCTGAGCGACTGAACAAAACAAATGGGGAAAAGAGATATATGGATAAACAAGACTCATCAGAGTTTTAATCTTGAAAAAGAGACTTAAGATGGGTTTTTTCCAATAATTGAATTTCTCATAGATGGAGGAAAGATTGAGAATATTCTAATTAATAAAATTGTGGAAAGAGACCAGTAGTCATTAGGCATCTTCCTGGTCCCAGGTCGGGGGATGAGCTTTGTTTGACTTGGTTATCCCCAAGTACCGACAAGCACATTTCATTTCTGAGAGCTTAAACAACTTGAGTGAAATTATTAGTATCAATGAAAATAGATCCATATTTGAAGCAGAATCCATGAACTTCCTATTTCTACTTTCTTTTGTTAGGAAAAATGTTATTATTGCTGGTGAACTGTCTAGTGACTAGAACCAGAACATGTGGCACAGAGCCTGCATTTGGTGTAGTTTTAAAACTGTTTTCAATGCTTTATGTCCTTGTCTTTTGAGGTAAAAGGATGACTCAGTTAATGACTGGGAAATGTGAAGATGTAGAAACAAAGAATAGCCAATGGGCCAGGGGACAAGTAATACTTTTGACAAAAATCTGCCACATGGTAAAATCACCAAACTCACAGTTCCCTGAAAGATACAAAATATGGCCTGACACACATTCCTATGTTTTTAAACAGAAAATATACTCCTGCCAAAACCCAGAAAAGATGTCCTTTTCACCATAGGGGACTGGAATGCAAATGTAGGAAGTCAAGCGATACCTGGAATACCAGGCAAATTTTTAATCTTGAAGTACAAAATGAAGCAGAGCAAAGGCTAACAGAGTTTTCCAAGACAATGCACTGATCATAGCAAACACCCTCTTCAAACAACACTAGAGATGACTCTACACATGGATATCACCAGATGGTCAATCCCAAAATCAAATTGAATATATTCTTTGCAATCAAAGATGGAGAAGCTCTATACAGTCAGCAAAAATAAGACTGGGAGCTGACTGTGGCTCAGATCATGAACTCTTAATTGCCAAATTCAGAATTAAATTGAAGAAAGTAGGGGAAACCAATAGACCGTTCAGATATTACCCAAATCAAATCCCTTATGATTATACAGGAAGTGACAAATAGATTCAAGGGATTAGATCTGATAGAGAGAAAGACTGAAGAAATATGGATGGAGGTTCGTGACATTGTAACTGTGAAAAGTAGAGAAGTGAAAGGCAAAGGAGAAGAAAGATATACTGATTTGAATGCAGAGTTCCAAATAATAGACAGGAAAGATAAGAAAGACTTCCTTAATGGTCAATGCAAATAAATAGAGGAAAACAATGGAATGGAAAGACTAGAGATTTCTTCAAGAAAATTAGAGATTAACAAGGGAAATTTTCATGCAAAGATGGGCACAATAAGAGACAGAAATAGTATGGACCTAACAGAAGCAGAAGATATTAAGAAGAGATGGCAAGAATACACAGAAGAACTATGCAGAAAAAATCTTAAAGACTCAGATAACCATAATTGTGCAATCACTCACCTAGAGCCAGCCATCCTGGAATGTGAAATCAAATGGGCCATAGGAAGCATCACTACGAACAAAGCTAATGTAGGTGATGGAACACCAGCTGACTTATTTCAAATCCTAAAAGATGATGCTGTGAAAGTGCTTCACTCAATATGCCAGCAAATTTAGAAAACTCAGCAGGGACCACAGGACTGGAAAAGGTCAGTTTTCATTCCAATCCCAAAGAAAGGCAATGTCAAAGAATGTTCACACTACTACACAATTGCACTCAACTCACACTCTAGCAAACTAATACTCAAAATTCTCCAAGCTAGACTTCAACAGTATGTGACCTGTGAACTTTCAGATGTTCAAGATGGATTTAGAAAAGGCAGAGGAAGCAGAGATCAAATTGCCATCTGTTGGATCATTGAAAAAAACAAGAGATTTTCAGGAAAACATTTGTTTCTGCTTTATTGACTATGACAAAGCATTTGATTGTGTGGATCACACCAAAGTGAGGAAAATTCTGAAATAAATAGGAATACCAGACCACCTGACCTGCCTCCTGAGAAATCTGTACGCAGGTCAATTGTGAAAGTGCTTCACTCAATATGCCAGCAAATTTAGAAAACTCAGCAGGGACCACAGGACTGGAAAAGGTCAGTTTTCATTCCAATCCCAAAGAAAGGCAATGTCAAAGAATGTTCACACTACTACACAATTGCACTCAACTCACACTCTAGCAAACTAATACTCAAAATTCTCCAAGCTAGACTTCAACAGTATGTGACCTGTGAACTTTCAGATGTTCAAGATGGATTTAGAAAAGGCAGAGGAAGCAGAGATCAAATTGCCATCTGTTGGATCATTGAAAAAAACAAGAGATTTTCAGGAAAACATTTGTTTCTGCTTTATTGACTATGACAAAGCATTTGATTGTGTGGATCACACCAAACTGAGGAAAATTCTGAAATAAATAGGAATACCAGACCACCTGACCTGCCTCCTGAGAAATCTGTACGCAGGTCAAAAAGCAATAGCTAGAACCATACATGGAAAAATGGGCTGGTTCTAAATTGAGAAATAATTACATCAGGCATGTATAATTTCACTCTGCTTATTTAACTTCTATGCAGAGTACATCATGAGAAACGCTAAACTGGAAGAAACACAAGCTGGAATCAAGATTGCTGGGAGAAATATCAATAACCTCAGATATGCAGATGACACCACCCTTATGGCACAAAGTGAAGAAAAACTAAAAAGCCTCGTGATGAAAATGAAACAGGAGAGTGAAAAAGCTGGCTTAAAACTCAAAACTCAAAAAATGATCATGGTATCCAGTCCCATATCTTCATGGCAAATAGATGGGGAAATAATGGAAACAGTGAAAGACTTCATTTTCTTGGACTCCAAAATCACTCCAGATGGTGACTGCAGCCATAAAATTAAAAGACACTTGTTCCTTGAAAGGAAAGCTATGACAAACCTAGACAGTGTTTTTTTAAAACCAGAGGCATTTCTTTGCTGACAAAGTTACATGTAGTCAAAGCTATGGTTTTTCCACTAGTAAGGTATTGATTGGAGAGTTGGACCATATAGAAAGCTGAGAGCTGAAGAATTGATGCTTTTTGAACTATGGTGTTGAAGAAGACTCTTGAGAGTCCCTTGGACTGCAAGGAGATCAAACCAGTTAATCCTAGAGAAAATTAATCCTGACTATTCATTTGAAGGACTGATGCTGAAACTCCAATCCTTTGGCCACCTGATGCAAAGAACTGACTCATTGGAAAAGACCCTGATGATAGAAAAGATTGAAGGCAGGAGGGGAAGGGGATGACAGAGGAAGAGATGGTTGGGTGGCATCATTGACTCAATGGACATGAGTTTGAGCAGCCTCCAGGAGTTGGTGTTGGACAGTTAAGCCTGGAGTGGTGCAGTCCATGGATCACAAAGAGTTGGACATGAAGGAGGGACTGAAATGAAATGAGACACTCCACCAGATGAAAACTGCTAATCAAAACATATAGACCCTAGACTGGTTGGAATCAGAATGCTTATGATGCTGACTCCCTTATCACAAATCAGAAGAATATCCATGAGCTGATCACACCCCCTTTAACCATTACTATAAAATTTTCACTACCCTCTCCAGATCAGGACACACACTCTTGAGGGCATTAGCCCACTGTGATCCCCTTGTCTGGAAAACTATAAAGCTATTCTTTTCTGCTTCACCCAAAACTCTGTCTTTGAGATTCAATTCAGTATGAGTGGTGCATAGAGGCTGGGATTTGGTGACACTATGGGCCAGATCAGACTTAGGGCATTCTTGACAGCCTGCTGAATATTGCATTGATTAGACAACCTGAGAAGAGGCTCTGTGTGGAGAGGGGATTTCGGAGTGAGAAGGATGGGTGATGAAAATAATTGGTTCTCTGTCTTCTACCTTGGGATTTTTGTCTCCCTTGTGTGCTGGGCACTGCAGGAATGGCTCATCTGACTAATGAGCGCCTTTGAGCACCTTTGTCTCATACATTCCTCCACCTTCCCCTCTGCTCTGAAGTTCTGGATAGCTGGCATTTAGTGACTCTACATCCAGCAAAGGGGTGACCTCTGACACTCAGGGCTTGATCAATGGAAAACATCAGAATAATATTAAGATCAAGAGGAAGGAAAAACTACATGGTATTTCTTGCCCTTCTTTTTGTCTCAGGTGACATTTCTTCTGTGGCCCCATCTCCAGTTTAACAGACCCATCAGGACTCCATCTTCTGCCTGGTGACCCGGGATATTGGGCTCCATGTTCCTGCCTCCCTGGAGTGTGTGTATGTTTTAAAGCTTCAGATCAGTTTATATATGTGTGTATATATATATTCAGCTGTGCTGGGTCTTTTTGGTTGCATGGGGTTTTCTCTAGAGTTGGCCCGTAGTAGCTATTCTCTAGTTGCAGTGCACTAGCTTCTCATTGCAGTGGCTTCTCTTGATGCAGAGCATAGGCTTTGGGGCTTGTGGACTTCAGCAGTTGTGGACACTAGAGCCAGGCTCAATAGTTGTGGTGCATGGGCTTAGTTGCCCCTTGGCATGTGGGGTCTTCCCAGACCAGGGATCAAACTCATGTGTCCTGCATTGGCAGGCAAATTATTTATCACTGAACTACAAGGGAAGCCACGTAGAAGTGTTAACAACTGTCTCTGTTGTTAACCCTCTGGGTTCTTCACTGTCTCTGTCAGGATCTCCAGCACTGTTTGGGTTGGCTCCTAGCAAGATTGTTTGAACAGGTAGGATCTCCTATGCATTCTGGATTCTGAATGAAGATTCTTTGCTTCATAGTTTCTGAAGCTCCCTGAAATGGGTAGTTTCTTGACCTCTTCTGTGATGGCTACAAATAATCTGTGTGCTCTTAGATCTGAAAGCTTACCTTATCGGACAGACAATTTCTGTTGAAGTTAACTGCTGAGAGTTGCTCTTTCCAAGATGATGCAGTTCTTTTCAAAATGCAAGTTCTATTGGGACTGGTCAAAAAAATCGATTGGGTTTTCCATACTATCTTACAGAAAGAAAAAAAAAAAAAAAAAAAGACTTTTTTGGCCAACCCAGTATTTAGTGACCCAGTCGAGTTTCCATCTGTGAGATTATAAAATAAACATTTTAAAATTATAAAATTTTTAATAAAAAGTTTATATGATTATAGAGTGGGCTCTGTGAGCCCATTATAAAACAAACATTTACCTATGCCCAGAATAGTTAGAAATGCCCCTAGCTCCCTAGAAACCCCCATCAGACTCTTGAGCCATCCTCTCAAAAATAGACTGCTTCAGGGTTCTCTATGGCATAGTTTCACACTCCATAACTCTCAGGGGCCAAGGTGAATTTTTGAAAGGTTTCCCTTAAAACTCTATATGTGTATTGAGGTGAAGGGAAATCTTCCCTTGTGTTGCTCAGGAGAGATTGTGAGAGATGAGGGCCATAGTATGCCCGCAACAGTTTGGAAAAAACCTAACACCTGAGAGCTGCCAGTCTTCTGAAAAAATAAAGTCAAAGACAGGTGAAAAACTGGGAAAACTTTGGCAACAACAGTACAGGTAAGTAATGCCTTTACTAAATAAACAATCATATAAGTTAATGTAACTCCTTCATCAATGGTCTAGCAGTTTGCTTTGGAATATTTGGCAGACCTTGTTTTCTTCTTAGACTAAGAATTGTAATCAAACACAGGAGACTAGAACTTCCCTGGTTGTTCAGAGGTTAATAATCCACCTGCCAATACAGGGGACATGGGTTTGATCTCTGGTCCAGGAAAATCATACTCACTGGGGGGGCAACTAAGCCCATGGGCCACAACTACTTAGCTCTCACCCTGGAGCCTGAAAATCATAACTACCAAAGCCCATGAACCTAGAGTCTGTGCTCCACAAGTGAAGCCACTGCAATGAAAAGCCTTCACACTGCAAAAATGGAGTAACCCTTGCTTACCACAACTAGAGAAAGCCCACAACAAAGACCCAAAGCAGCCAAAAATTATTAATTAATTAATCTTAGAGATATTTAAAAACTGGGAAACTAAAAGTCCTATTCTATCATCCATCCTGAGTATTTTAAAATTAATTTCTTGAGTAATTCATATATGAACATTTCATAAAACTGATACTATACAAATAGATATATTACTGAACCAGAAGCTTTACATACAAGTGAGCATCATTTATTTATCTGAGCATTCAAACCAAATAAACTTAGTTAATAGAAAAAAATATATATAGTAAAATGTATTTATCCTTCTAAGGTCCTTGACCATCTCTCAAACATGCCTTTTATCAGGGTAACTCTTGCTGTTGGTTTCTTGTATCCATCCAGGGATATTTAACATATAGAATATGAACTGTATTTTTTAATCCAATGTTGCATATACAAGTAGTCCTATCTTCTGTTTTATTTTAATTTGTATTATATACCTTGGAGATTTGTCTACCTCAGTACATGGATTTCTCCTTTTTCACAGAAGCATGATATCTAGTTATATGTATTTGCCATACAATCTTTAAACAAATAGTACATTGCTGGACATTTAGATTGCTTTCATGTTTGCTAATACACACACATACTCAATATGCAATCTGTATATTCATTATGCATATAGTATTGATATTAGCAGGGCACATTCATGGAAATCAAAGTGTTGTGCTAAAGTTTGTGTGCATTTTAAATGTGGATAAGTGTTGCTGAACTGCCCTAATGGAGAATAATCATTTTACATTGTAGGAACATAAGAGAATTTCTGTTTCCCTATCAAACCATGATGTGTACTATAAATTTGTTTGAAATTTATTACTCTAAGCAAAACTGATATCCCATAATAAGTTTAATTTGAACATTTCTTAGTTCGAATGAAACTGTGATTTTTATTCAGCTACCCAGAGCCACTTGTGTTTCATTTTCTGACTTGTATATTCATGTCATTTGCCATTTTCCTAAAGAATTTATTAAATGGTCCTAATAACTCATGAAACTATTGATTAAAGATGTTATCAACTCATCTGTACTACTGTCTCTTATACACATCTAGATGTGTATAAGAGACAGGCTGAGAGCTGAAGAATTGATGCTTTTTGAACTATGGTGTTGANTTTTACATTGTAGGAACATAAGAGAATTTCTGTTTCCCTATCAAACCATGATGTGTACTATAAATTTGTTTGAAATTTATTACTCTAAGCAAAACTGATATCCCATAATAAGTTTAATTTGAACATTTCTTAGTTCGAATGAAACTGTGATTTTTATTCAGCTACCCAGAGCCACTTGTGTTTCATTTTCTGACTTGTATATTCATGTCATTTGCCATTTTCCTAAAGAATTTATTAAATGGTCCTAATAACTCATGAAACTATTGATTAAAGATGTTATCAACTCATCTGTACTATGATTAAAAAGATCTTCATCTACTTTTAATTTATATTTTGACTTAGTGATTTTTAAATATGTAGAATCCTTTTTAAAATTCAAATTCATAAATCTTCAATAATTTTGAATTTCCATTAAATTTTGAAAAAAGTTCTTCATGTTATGATCATAAAGACCTCATATTTTTACCTAAAGTATTTTATATTTCACCTTTAATAATTGTTTCTTCTGGAATTAATTTTCTATGTGAATTCATTTTCTAGATATCTATTAAATGCCTCAACATTTATTTAATAGAGAATATTTAAACCACTGAAGTTTCATTACCACTTTTATATGCTCAGTTCCTATATTTACTTAAGTGTATTTCTGGACTTTCCATTTGTTTCTCTAATGTTTTATTTATTTATACACTAGTATGCTATTTTTAACGGCTGTAGCTGTATAGTTGGAGTTGGTATCAAGCAGGGCTAATTTCTGGTCACAGCTCTTTGATTATACCAGAATGTTCCTGCCTATTAATGAGCTGAGCTTTTATTTATATTTATTAACAATAATAACTCTAGTTCTTTAAAAAATTATTTCTTTTTCTTTTTTTGGCTGCACCCCTGTGGCTTGTGGGTCCTTAGTTCCCCTACCAGGGATAGAACCCAGGGCCTCAGCAATGAAAGCACAGAGTCTAGCCACTGGACCACTAGGGAATTCCCCAGAATAGTTGCTCTAGTTCTTTAAAAATCCTGTTGTCAATTTAATTAGGAATTTATTAACTTTACAGATGAATTTAGGAAAAATTAGAGACTTTATGATATTATTTTCTTATAAAAGGAGAGGGTATGCTTTATTATCTATTATTTGTATTCCTAATTNCACTAGGGAATTCCCCAGAATAGTTGCTCTAGTTCTTTAAAAATCCTGTTGTCAATTTAATTAGGAATTTATTAACTTTACAGATGAATTTAGGAAAAATTAGAGACTTTATGATATTATTTTCTTATAAAAGGAGAGGGTATGCTTTATTATCTATTATTTGTATTCCTAATTGCTTGTTTCTATTTTACAATTTGAACTTTTTGATATTATAAAATACTTAAAACGATATATTGAAAAATATGTTGAGCAACCATATACCCACATCACTCAGCTGAAAAAATGTTTCCATATCAATACAGTTGAAGCTTCATATCAATACTTCTATGTCTAGCTTTCTTCATTCATAGTATTTTTGAAATGTATCTATCTTATCAGTAGTTGGTTCATTTTTATTGCAAGAATATGCCATATTTTGTTTATTCATTTACAACATGACAACTGTTCTAATGTTTTTGACTACAATGAATAATGCTGCTATGAAGTCTGTGGGCATACCCCTCCTCCCCTAAAGAGGCCAAATAAATTTTTAAATGTAGAATTGATGGGTCATATGAAAAATTTATCTTTAGAATTTTGAAAGTTTCTCAAATGTTTTCCATTATAGTTGTACCATTCAACATTCCTAGTGGCAATGCTTCGGGTTTCCAGTTTTTCTATGTGCCTACCAACACTCTGTATTTTCTGTTTGTTTTTTTTCTTACCTTCTTTTTTTTTTTTTTTTTGATGAAAGCCATTATAGTTGATATAAGTTGATATATAGCTGGAGTTTCCCAGGTGGCAGTAGTGGGAAAGAACCCTCCTGCCAATGCAGGGGACATAAGAGGTGTGAGTTCCATCTGTGGGTCAAGAGATCCCTTGGAGAAAGGCATGGAAAAGACTGAGTGCCCAATAATTGATGCTTTTGAACTGTGGTGTTGGAGAAGACTCTTGAAAGTCCCTTAGACTGCAAAGAGATCCAAATAGTCCATTCTAAAGGAAATCAGTCCTGAATATTCTTTGGAACAACTGATGCTGAACCTGAAACTCCAATAATTTGGCCACCTAATGTGAAGAACTGATTCATTTGAAAAGACCCTGATTCTGGGGAAGTTTGAAGGCAGGAGGAAAAGGAGATGACAGAGGATGAGATGGTTGTATAGCATCACCAACCTTATGGACATGAGTTTGAGTAAACTCTGTGATTTGGTTATGGACTGGGAGACCTGGCATGCTGCAGTTCATGGGTCACAAAGAGTCGGACACGACTGAGCCACTGAACTGAACTCAGCTGACAATTGATATGAAGTATGCTGAATTTGTGGGTTGTTTTGTAGAAAATAGCTGATTTTGAAATTTTTAGTCTTCTGAACTGTGATCATGAAATATTTTTCCTTTACCTTTGTTTAAATTTTCCCCAGCAATCTTTTGTCATTTTTCATTTATATTTTAATTTGTTTTATTAAAATTTTTTTTAATCTTTAGTATTTTTATTTATTTATTTATTTATTTATTTTGTATTTATTTATTTTTTTACACGAACTCCCTTATTTTAAATTTCTTTTTCTTCTTGGAGACTATTGCTAATGAAATTGTTTCCTTAATATTATTTTGGATTGGATTGTTCACTGACATTGTTTAGAGGTAAAATTAATTTTATTTTTCATATGTTGATGCTATACTATGCCACTATAATAAACTTTGACCTTTTTATTTTTTAGCATTTTTCTCTTCTTGTGTATTAGTATTTTCCACATATAGAATTATGTAATCTGTGAAGAGAGATTTTTTTGTTTTTCTATCTTGATAACTTTATCTTCTTTCTTCCTCCCTCCTTTCTTTCCTTTCTTCCTTCAACATGATTTCACTGCCTAGAAACAGCACAATATTGATTGAAAGTAGCAAGAGCAGGCATCCGGAACTTCTTCCTTATATTAGAGTGGATGGAATTCAGTCTTTTATCATTAAGTAAAATTTTAGCAATGAGATTTTTATAGATAGTCTTTAGGAGGTTAAATAAGTTCCCTTATATTCCTAGTTTGTTAAAAGTTTTATTATGTTTATATAAACTATTGTTAATTTTTCTACATCAGATGAGATATTCATATGCTTTATTATACTAACTTCATGTATTACATTAACTGATTTCTAGTCATTAAACCAACTTTACATTCGTAAGATAATTCTACTTTTTATGGTGTAAAATTCTTTATGTATGTTGCTACATTCATTTTGTTACTATTTTGTTAAAGATTTTTATGTCCATGCTCATAAAAAAATGTTAGTCTGTAGTCTCCTTTGGCTGTGATATCTTTGTCTGGTTTGTGTTTTAGTCATTCAGTCATGTCCGACTCTCTGTGACCCCATGGACTGCTGCTCACCAGACTCCTCTGTCCATGGAATTCTCCAGGCAAGAATAATGGAGTGGGTTGCCATTTCCTCCTCCAGTTTGTCTGGTTTANTGTCTGGTTTGTGTTTTAGTCATTCAGTCATGTCCGACTCTCTGTGACCCCATGGACTGCTGCTCACCAGACTCCTCTGTCCATGGAATTCTCCAGGCAAGAATAATGGAGTGGGTTGCCATTTCCTCCTCCAGTTTGTCTGGTTTAGTGTAAGGGTAATGGACTCATAGAATAAGCTGGAAAATGCTGTCTTATTAGCAGGAAGTGTTTGCAAATGATATTCCTTCTTTAAATAAAGTGGTAGAATATATCACTGAAGCAATCTGAGTCAAGCTTCTTTTTGACTAATATTTTTAATCATTAGTTCAACTTTTAGAAATTTATTTTTTGTTGTTGTTGTCTTGAGTAAGTTATAGTAATTTCTGTCTTCCTAGATTTTATTAGCTTCATCTAAATTGTCTAATCTGTTGACCTATTTTTTCCCATATTCTATATTCTGAAAAGTTGGTATTTATTACCTTTTTTATTCCTCAATGTGATAATTTTTGTTTTTTTCATTTGTATTAGTCAGTCTGTATCAGAGATTGGTACATTTTTTTTTCTGTAAAAACTAAATAAAAAATGTTTTAGGACTTACAGGCCATGATGTCTATTGCACCTAACTTACCCCATTACTGTAACATAAAAGTAACCACAGACAACACATAAACGAGAGAGAAGGAATTGCTATGCTGCAGTAAAAGTTTTTTTTTTTTTTTCCCTTTTTCAGAAAACAGAGCACAAGCTAAATTGCTAACCTCTGATATAGCTAAAGGTATATATGAACATTCTTGATCTGTACAGAAAGTCATTTTTTTTTTTTTTCTGTTTCATAGCCTTTCTCTCTTGTGTTCTGTTCTCTTTTTGAAGAAAAATCTTTGGTTTCTGCTCTATTTTTAAAATTTTTTGCTTGCTTGAATTGAGTATTCTTCCATTTTTCTAGTTTCTCCTGATGGTAGTTTAGCTAACTGATTCAATCTTTTTCTTTCTTCCTATCTAGGCATTTGCAATGTAAATTTACTTACAAATACTACTTGACTTGTTGATAGGTTTATAATATTCTATTTTTGCTTCCATTAAGTAAAAAGTATTTTTCAAATTCCCATGAATTTTTTCTTGACTCATTAGTTAGAAGAGGATAATTTAACTTCAAGATATTTGGAAGTCTCCCATATTTCTTTTCAGTATTGATTTCTAATTTAAATCTGCAATGGTCAGAGAGCATACTTTCTATGGCTTTAATATTTTAAAAATTTTTTGTAGTCTATCATATGGTCTAAAAAATGCTTCATGTATGCTGAAAAATAGTGCATATTAATCAATAGTTGGATTCAACATTTTATATAAGTTAGATTAAGTTGGTAAAAGTGTTGTTAAGCTCTTCAACGTTTTTGCTGATTTTTTGTTTTGTTGTTTTATCAATTATTGGTGATAATGTATTGAAATCTCCAAATGTTATTCTTGTTTTGTCTCTTTCTTCTTTCAGTTTTTCCCGTTTTTGCCTTATGTATTTTGATGCTCTGTTATAACATATGTACACTTATATTTGCTGTGTCTTTTTAATGTATTGACTCTTTTAGGAAAGTTCCTCTATGTTACTAGTGAGACTTTTATTTATTTATTTTTTTTGCTTAAGTCTATTTAGTTTCATGCTACACATTCATTTTATTTCTAATATGTTCATTGTTTCTATAATATACACTATTCTATTCCTTTAAAATAAAACATAAACTTTATTTTTTAGTCTAAAGTTTGTCTCTTGAAGACAACATATATTTGCATCTTTGTTTTCCTTATTCAGATACTGTCTAACTTTTGATTGGTCTATAGTCTTTTGCATTTAGTATGAATATTGATATGGTTGTATTTATATTTCTTGTTTTGCTATTGATTTTCTATATGTAAATGATTTTTTAATAATTTAAATTCTTTTCTAAGAAAAGTCTTTCTAGCCATTGCTGCTTTAACCATAGCTTTCTACAATGCATTCAGTCTTCTTTTCCTTTCAGTGATAACCCTTGATTTCTAACATAGCTGTGTATATGGCAGTGTACTTTACGTTTTGTACATCTCCCTATCCTCCTCCTCTAAGCTTCACCACATATTATATTTCATTATTTTATTTTCTTTAGTTTCATTTTTTACGTTCATATAATATTTGGTTTATATTCTTTAAGTTACATTTTGACCCCTCATATTAAACTTGAGACAGTAATTGTGGTTTATAATACTCCCAGTATTCATTCTTCCTTCCCCTTGTACCTGTTATGAGTCATTTTATTTTTACATCCATATTCTAAGTTTCCATCCATCCAGTTTCTAAGATTTTTGTTCTGTTCAAAACAGAAATCCCACAAAATTTTGAGACTGAATTATAAATTTGAATTGATGTATGATGCTTTTGAACTGTGATATTGGAGAACATTCTTGAGAGTCCCTTAGACTGCATGGAGATAAAACTGGTCCATCCTAGAAGAAATCAGTCCTGAATATTCATTGGAAGGACTGATGCTGAAGTTGAAACTCCAATACTTTGGCCACCTGATGCAAAGTACTGACTCATTGAAAAAGGCCCTGATGCTGGGAAAGATTGAAGCATGAGAAGGAGATGACAGAGGATGAGATGGGTGAATGGCATCACCCACTCTATGGCCTGGAGTGTGAGCAAGATCTGGGAGTTGGTGATGGGTAGGGAAGCCTGGTGTGCTGCAGTCCATGGGGTCACACAGAGTCAGACACAACTGAGTGACTGAATTGAACTGATTGCTCTCTGAGAGATATTTTGTTGTTAATTAAACAGTGTTTTCTTTCATTAAATTATATTCTATAGTAGTTCTTAAATAAACATATATGCATCATGCAAACTATACTAAATTCTCTTATATATATATAAATATTCATGTTTCATTTAACTCATAGAAGTTTGATTAGCTATAAAATTCTTGAACTACTGTGTTCCTTAAAGCTCTGGAGGTATTCTATAATGTCCTCTAAGACCTATCTCAGTTTTTTTGTAACCTTCCACGTAGCTTGATATTTTACTTTGCCTTAAATAGTCTGGAGTCAGTTTGCTAGGAATGTCATAACAAAATGCCAGATACTGAGTGTTTTAACGAATAAGCATTTCTTTTCTCATTGTTCTGGATGCTGGGTTTTCAAAGTTGAGGTGCCAGGAAGGTTTATGTCTTTGAAGGCTTCTCTCTTCAGCTTGCCGTTGACAATTATTGTTTCTTCACATGGCCAGCCCTCTATTAGTTTGCATCCTTTTATTTTACTTTTTGACATTTTATTCGAGTGGATTTACTTTCTTTTAAAGTCTTATCCCCAAGTGCAGTCACATTCTGAGTTACTGGGGATTAAGACTTAAACATTCTGCAAAAGACAATAATTTTAACCCATAGATTTTCAATTCTATACAATGTTAATGATAATTTTTTAATTTTTATTTTTATTTAAGAAATCAATATTTACTTCAATGCCTAGGTTTAGGTTTTCTTTTGATTTTGACTTTTTTTTTTTTTTTTTTTTTGCATTGTATCTTGGAACTTTTCAAATTTGACTCTTGTTCAACAGGACAATAGTTACATAACTGTGGCATTTCTTGTCTTTCCTAAGAAATAGTTCTATTTCTTTTTAATTTGTTGTTTGTTTTCTCTTACTCTTTTCCCCTACATTCTGCTTTGTATATACCAAGGAGATACAGCCAGTCCATCCTAAAGGAGATAAGTCTTGGGTGTTCATTGGAGGGACTGATATTGAAGCTGAAACTCCAGTACTTTGGCCACATGATGCAAAAAGCTGACTCGTTTGAAAAGACGCTGATGCTGGGAAAGATTTAGGGCAGGAGGAGAAGGGGACAGCAGAGAATGAGATGGTTGGATGGCATCACTAACCTGATGGACATGGGTTTGGGTGAACTCTGGGATTTTGTGATGGACACGGAGGCCTGACATGGTGTGGTTCATGGGGTCGCAAAGAGTGGACATGACTGAGCAACTGAACTGAACTGCTCTCAGCAGTATCTGCTTTGTCTTTATGCTACTTCTTACATAGAGTTTGTTTCTGGCATGATTTTGTTTTCCTCTATTTCACTTAAAAAAAAATTTTTTTTGTTGTTTTAACTATGTTTAACTAAGGTCTCAAATCCTGAATCATATCTTACTTTATTTTGTACTATGATCTTAAATTTTTGAATACCTCTGATTTTATAACAATATCTTCTTTTTTCTCGAAAAGTTACCTAATTTTATTTTATTTGCTTATTTTTTATTGATAAATAGTTAATTTGAAATATATTAGTTTTAGGTGTATGGCATAGTAATTCAGTATTTTTATAGATTATACTCCATTTAAAGTTATTATATAATAATGGCTGTATTCCCTGTACTGTATAATATGTCCTATAGCTTAATTTATTTTATACATAGTAATTTGTACCTTTTAATCCTCTACCTTTATCTTGTATTTTCTATCTTTTATGATTTATGTGTGGTCACCACTTTGATCAGCTTTGTGATTTTTCTTTCCTGTCAAGGATTCTATAATTTTCATCATGTCTCTAACCTCGTATTTCCTTTTAGTGTTACAAGTAGTGTCTCTTACATTGTATTGTTGCCTGTTTTAACATTTCTCACCTCTGAATAAAACATATACTTTGTATCAGCTATTTTAATAGGTTTGTAGGAATAAGCTAGAGAAATACTATAAACCAGAAGTTCTCTCTAGATCTCAGTGAAGCACCATACAATATATAGTCATTTAGCCCTCATTGATCTGACTTTTACTTCTTTCCAGTCAATAGAGATCAGAGCTGCAGGTTACTCAAAGTGATAAAAACCTTTTTTATGTGATATGCTTCACAGAGAGGCAGCATCCAGTGAAATGACTTCTCTGTGTACTTCCTCAACAGGTTTGACTCCTCTGTTTCTTCATTATGTGAAATGAGATTCAAGAAAACTTTCACTATTGGATCAACAGTTCATTGCCATTGTTCTAAAGATAATGTGAATTTGATCCTTCCAAGAAGATATCTACTCTATAAAATTGTTCAGATTTTACATTTGTGTGA
>SJYX01008534.1:81687-96843 GCA_006410675.1 Oreotragus oreotragus | reverse complement strand
ACCGAGGATGAGATGGCTGGATGGCATCACGGACTCGATGGATGTGAGTCTGAGTGAACTCCGGGAGATGGTGATGGACAGGGAGGCCTGGCGTGCTGTGATTCATGGAGTCGCAAAGAGTCGGACACGACTGAGCAACTGAACTGAACTGATGGACTTTCTCTCTTATATTCTCCATTAGCACAAAAACCACTTCAAATCACTATTACTAGCATCTTTGTTAGGGAAATGTAGTTTCCAGAACATTCCTTAGATTGTATCTTTCTCACATTGTCACACCTAAATCTTTCCTTATTTTAACCATGGAGCCATGTTCCCTAAGCTTTGGATATTTTGAAATGCTTACAATTTCCCAAATCTATCATGTCCTATCAGAGTCTGGATTTGTGCATGTTATTTCAGTTTCTTGGATGTCCAATAACCTTAACTGATGACCTGGTATATTTCAACATAGCATTCATGGGTCTCCTTTGTTCAAGGTTTCCTTGACTCCTCCCCACTTATACGGTGTACATCTTCTGTAGTGACTATACCTACTGTGAGCCACAAGAGAGTAGGAAGCATTTCTCATTCCACTTTTTATCGTTATTCTCTAGTATAAGGCCTGCACAAAAAAGAAATTCCAAAGTCTTTCTCCAGTAAATAATAGTGAACACAATGTGGGTAGAAAATGCTAATGGAAATATGGGATGGAAATGAAAGTGAAAGTGAAGTTGCTCAGTCGTGCCTGACTCTTTGCAACCCCATGGACTATAGCCTACCAGGCTCCTCTGTCCATGGGATTTTCCAGGCAATAGTACTGGAGTGAATTGCCATTTCCTTCTCCAGGGGTTTTTCCCAGCCCAGGGATTGAACCTGGTTCTCCCGCGTTGTAGACAGATGCTTTACCGTCTGAGCCACCAGGGAATGAGTTCATATTAACTAATAGCTTCTGCAGTCTGTGTTTTTGGCTTGTAGCAAGTGGGAGCAGAGGTGAAATTCATCAACGTCTATAGTAATAAACATTGATGATGCATGATTTCTTTGAGACTGTGGTGAAGGAACATATGTTGAATAACTAAGTATGCAAATTTAAAGTTAAATACAAACAAAAAACAGCTATGACCATACAGTTGGGCTCCATTATCCAGAGGTCTTATTTTCATGGGCTCAACCAATCAATGATAGAAACTATTCCAAAAAAAATTTTCAGAAACTTCCAAAAAACAAAACTTGAGTTTACCCCATGCTGGCAACTATTTACACAGCATCTATATTATAAGTAGTACTATTCACATAGCATTTACATGGCATTAGGTATTATATGTAATCTAGGAATGATTTAAAGTATATGGGAGGATATGTATAGGTTATATACAAGTACTACACCATCTTATATAATAGAAAAACTACTACGTGTTTTGATATCCACAGGAGTTCCTGAAAACAATTCCCTGCAGATACAAAGGGTGACTGTTCATATAAAAACTGCATTGCATTATTTTATAGCATCTAGTAACTAAAGTCATTTTTCACCCTTGACTTGAAACAGCATTAAATGAATAATGCTCATATTGTCCACAATTTTAACTTACCTTAAACAGTAAACCCCATATTATTCTAATATTTTACCTTCCCCAGCTGAAAGCAACAGTGGAAATCTGAGACAAGCAGGAGGCAATTCAGTGAGCTATAGACAGGCAAGGTTGAGGCTTTGAGTTTTAATACCAGTCCTGATTTTGATATCTAAACCAAAACAAAAATAAAGAATTTCAGTTGAAATGATTAAAGCTCCTTATTTTAGAGCCAATAAATAAGTTATTGCTGCTACTTTACTTTTCTGAAACAAATTGGGTAAACATGGCTTGTGAAACTTTGATGTTTTAGCATGTATGGTTAACAAGCTTTACTGAGAAAGTTTAGGGCCTCTTGCAAAAAGTGTGGCAAACATTTAAAGACAATCAAATGACCAGAGTATAAAGGTCACTAAAGAAAACTGCCACCTTTTTCTCCATCCAGAAGCACTGGCTATAAATACACAAGTCTTATTAATTTTTGTAGATGTGATTCTGTTCATGACTCTGACATTAGGAGAACACAGTTACTTTTTTTCCGTTTTGTAGACATTCTTTTCCTAACACAGCTCAAAGATATTGAAGCAGAAAATAGTTCATTTATGAAAGTCTACACAAAATTTACCAAGTCTAAGCTCACTCTGCTTGCCATACAAGAGGCCAGTGAATCCAAGGGATGAAATGCTGAGGCAAGGCTGACCGAGAAATGGCAGACTAATGTATCAAAATAACCATCTTGTTGGAGTCTGGATGCCAGAACCCAACTTTTATGGATCAGAGCTGGGGGTGGGGGGTGGGGTGAGAAAACAAGGTAAAAAGGACATTTAATCTTCCAAGTATCTCCCAAAATGGCAAGCTTCAGGCAGAGAATATGTTAATTGCTTCCTCCCTGAAATCTACAGATTGTCAGTTTTCTGAACAAAGGAAATTTAGCTTAACAGTCAGGCAGGGGGCAGGATTCTCTGAGGCAGGCCATTATGTGTGATTATAATAACAAAAGTGCCCCCCAAACAGATCTACCACAAAAGAGTCAAACTTGGTTCTTCCCAGTTACACAAACACAGAGACAGGCTCACATTTAACCAACATCTATAAGATTTAGAGTTCACTTCTCAAGTTTTCAATTGTTTTACTTTCATTTATTCATTCCTTCTATATAAGTAGATCTTTTTTGTCTCCAGAAATGTTTACTTGAATCGCTCCCAGGATAGCATTCTGTTAGGGAAAGCACACTGACTGAATTTGCCCAACCTTGCCAGGGACCATAGTAACCATTTGCATGAGTTGTTTTACAACAGGGGGTACTGGTAAGGAACATGGAAGTAATAAGCCACCACCAACTGAAAGAGTTCAGGAAAGGTCAAAAGGAGACACCACATGTCTGATCACTTTCCAGAATCCTTCTCTCTGGCATCCATCTTGGTTGAACAAGACGTGCACCACCAGGAAGGACTCTGAGTCAGAATGATTGGCTAAAGACAACCTGGAAACTAATCCATCACCATAAAACCCGAGACTGCAAGCCACGTGGCAGAGCTGTTCTCCTGGGTTCCCTTACCCTACTGCTCTCCACCCAGGTGCTCTTTCCCAATAAAATCTCTTGCTTTGTCAGCATGTGTGTCTCGTCGGACAATTCATTTCTGAGTGTTAGACAAGAGCCCAGTTTTGGACCCTGGAAGGGATCCCCCTTCTTGCAACAATTCCATTTCTTTATTTTCTTATTCAAACAAAATATTGAAAAAGTACTCATCTTATGCTTCTACATAACCAGCCATCATTCCATAGCTCACATCCAGGGGAATACGTTAATTTATTCCTTCCTGCAATCAACAGGTTGTCAGTTTTCTGAACAAAGACAATTCAGCTTAACAGTCAGGCAGAGAGGTAGGATTCTCCTAGGCAGGCCATTATGTGTAATTATAATAATTCAAGTGTGCCCCCAAACATATCTACCACAGAAGAGTAAAAATTGGCTCTTCCTAGTTACACAAAACACAAAGATAGGCCTACATTTAACCAAAATCTGTAACATTTATGCTGCAGGAAGGGAGACCCTCTTCCAGGGCCCGAAACTGGGCTCTTGTCTAACACCCGGAAGTGAATTGTCCAAGGAGACACATGTACTGACAAAGCAAGAGATTTTATTGGGAAAGGGCGCCCAATTGGAGAGCAGTAAGGTAAGGAAAGCCAGGAGAACTTGGTTAGCAGTCTCTGGCTTTATGGTGATGGGATTAGTTTCCCGGTGGTTTTTGGCCAATCATTCTAATTCAGAATCTTTCCTGGTGGCACACGCATCACTCAGACAAGATGGATGCTAGTGAGAGGGACTCTGGGAAGTGGACGGATCCGCGGTGTCTCCTTTCAACCTTTCCTGAACTCTTCTGATTGGTGGTGGCGTATTAGTTCCGTATTCCTTATCAGGAGCTCCTGTCATAAAACAACTCATGCAAATGGTTACTATGGTGCCTGGCCAGGGTGGGCAGTTTCAATCAGTGTGCTTCCCTTAACAACATTTAGAATTCATGTCCCAAGTTTTCAATTGTTTTTCTTTCATTTATACATTTTTCCTATATATGTAGATCTCTCTTACATCCAGAAATTATTTACTTGAATTGTTCCCAGAATAGCATTCCATTTCTTTATGTTCTTATTCTAACAAAATACTTTAAAAGTACTCAGCTTATGCCTCTACATAACCAACCACCATTCCATAGCTCAGTTCAGTTCAGTTCAGTTCAGTCGCTCAGTCGTGTCTGACTCTTTGTGACCCCATGAATTGCAGCATGCCAGCCCTCCCTGTCCATCACCAACTCCCATAGCTCACATCCATCTAATTCCTGCCCTTAAAACTACTCAATAAATGCCTGTATCTTTTACTCACACAATATTTTGGTTTCTTGTTAGATATGATATTTAATGTCCCAAATATTGAAGCTGATTTTACTCTTCTTGAAAGTTTTTTTTTTCTTTCTGTCTCTGACTTAGAGTCTTTATTTACCTCCTGACATTTTCTTCTCCTGCNTGCCCTTAAAACTACTCAATAAATGCCTGTATCTTTTATTCACACAATATTTTGGTTTCTTGTTAGATATGATATTTAATGTCCCAAATATTGAAGCTGATTTTACTCTTCTTGAAAGTTTTTTTTTTCTTTCTGTCTCTGACTTAGAGTCTTTATTTACCTCCTGACATTTTCTTCTCCTGCCCCCTGCCTCCTACCTCTTCTCTACATGAAGATCTTCAACTATGACATTGTCATTTTCCAATTTTTAACTTGCAGAACCCAAGTTGATGTGCCCAACACATAGTGACTCCAAACAAATTGATGTATTTGGAGTTTGGAGGAGATTCAGTGTCTAGAACAGAGAAAGATTATTTGCAAGGAGAATGGGTGGCTCATGCGCAAAAGATCCAGACTCTCCAATGGTTTTGGAGGAAGAGATTTATAGGCAATATTTGGGGAATTATCTGCAAGATGTGGGACCTTCCTCTGTTTGGTTGGTGGTGAGGAAATAGGGTGGTCCAGGAATCAAACTTCTAGTTCCAATTGGTCTGGCGTTCACAAGTTTATGCTCAGTCCAAAATTACCATCCTCCACCTGGGTAGGGGCCTTAGTTCTTATAGAAAAACTCAGACCTCTGCATCAGACTGTTATGTACATTCTTTGAGGAAGTACCAGGAGGAACAAGGACCCTGCTCCATAGCTACGCTACTGATTCTTTCTGTATTCCCTCACATCTACCTCTCCCAAGGAGTAACTGTTTGAATCTGCCCTTTGGAACTCAGGGAGTGTCTAGGAAGCTGAAGCCTTTTTCCTACAAAAAAGAAACAGGGATATGGGAAAGCTTTTGTACTCAGGAGGATCCCGTCCTGCTTGGTTACACAAATTGTTCTCCATCTTTAACTTATAGATATATCTAAATCATCATAACTTATTCTCTCCATCATATCAAGAAGAAATATTTAACTTGTACTTGGATAAAGGTGAAAGGAAAGCAATCACAATAAAATCTGCCTGGGAGAGTAAAAAGAATAATACAATAGTATTCACTGTATCCATGTAAGTCTTCAAAACCATCAGCATTCCATTTCTCTCTCCTCAGACTCAGTCATCATTTTGATGAACCTGGTTTACTTAGCTTCAGTCTTCTTACTAACATTTTGTCCTCCTCTTCTCAGAGTCACCAATTAGTTCTGGATCTCTGTGTTATTGCAACTTAGCACCTAAATGAGATCTTCTTACTTCCAATATATTCTGCACATTATCACCAGAATTATCTCCATAAAACAGAAAACACTTTTTTTTTTCTCATTCAAAATCGTTCAGTTGGTCTGGTGATTATTTTAATCTTCAAAGCACAGAATAGCCCCCACAACAGGTAATGGTCTCATGCAACTTGTCACAAATGTTAAGATTAAGAAACCTTGCTTTAATCTAATATATATGCACTCTGAATTTGGGTTGATATTACCTCTGCAACTGCACCATTTATCATTCTCTAATATTAGTACTACAATCTATCTGTCTATCATCCTTAAACATGCTAAAAACATTTTGGGCCCTCTGCTAGATAGGCAGTTCACTTTTTCTGCCTTTGTCCATTAAAAAAAAATAAAAAAGTCTTTTTAATCTTCTTCTTCTTTATGAAAGTTTAATATGGCCACCACATTAAACAGTAATCCCCATTTCTCCTATNTTGGGCCCTCTGCTAGATAGGCAGTTCACTTTTTCTGCCTTTGTCCATTAAAAAAAAATAAAAAAGTCTTTTTAATCTTCTTCTTCTTTATGAAAGTTTAATATGGCCACCACATTAAACAGTAATCCCCATTTCTCCTATATTGTCAAAAATGCAAGCCCTTTTTGGAGGACCTGATCCTCTGGGGGTAAATCATCAGTCTTGGAAGCCTGGTCATGCCTCCAGGATGTAGCCTATGTATCTCATCAGAAAACATCCAGAACATTTTAAATTATTAGATAGATTTAACTAGGTGATGTGCAAATCAAATCAGAGTAGGGTGATTTGAATTCTTAGGAGAACTTATAAATCTGAGCCTTTCTTTTAAACTCTGAAAAGCACTGGCTATAAAGCCTAAAGGCCCATTCTCAGTGTCTTTGTTTTTCTAATGAGTCTTAAGCTGTTGTGCCAACTTGTGACTCTAAAGGGAGAGGTGCCCTGTGTTCCTTTTAGTGCTCAGCTGTGATACACAGACTTTAGTGATCAAGGCACAGGGAAGAATCTTACTTGCTCCTATAAACATTTATGGTTTCTATCACTTAGTACTTTGGATGCAAGAAACTGGAATATAGCATCTGATAGAAAATTCAGACTGAATAACTAGCAATCATGAACCTGAATCATGACCCTGAATGAACTGAGTATTTTATAATTCAGAGCTTATATTCTGTGTTCTTGTATTAAACACACACACACACACACACACACACACACACACACACACACACACACAAACCCAGAAATTCCCAAACGGTAAAAAGAAAAAAAAAAGGAAAAAAATGGTACATTGGCAGAATTTCACACACCAATTACTTTTAGAAATTCTAAGTAATGTATATTCCATTGGATAATTCATATTGTCCATTATTACAATTGACTTCTCTAGTAGGTCAGATGGTAAAGAATCCTCCTGAAATGGAGGATACTTGGGTTCGACCCCTGGGTGGGGAAGATATTTTGAAGAAGGGAATGGCTACCCACTCCAGTACTGTTGCTTGGAGAATTCCATGGACAGAGAAGCCTGGTGGGCTCTGTCCATGGGGTCCCAAAGAGTTGAATACGACTAAGTGACTAATATTAACATAATAGACTTTGTGATAGCCTGAATTAAATAACAAAACAAGACAAAACAAATGCAACAAAGTTTAAATTATTTGGGAGTTTCTCCGCTCTAGATGGCAGAATGAATACATAAACTATCTCCTTTCACAGGCTATAGCCTGGTCTAGAAGGAAGGAGGTTTTTCTGAGTCTTAAGAATCAGAGACTAGAAGGAAAGGGGAATGGAGAAGCCCATGATAAAGAGATGGAATCTAAATTTAGAAGAGTTGAAATGCAGAAGTGAGGGCCCAATTATGGTTGAAGAGCTTTGAAGCCAAAAGAGAAGGGGAATTAAGACTATTGACAAAGGATGAAGTCATGATTCCACATCAAACTGAATACAGTTGACCTTTGTCAATAGAGGTTTGAACTGCAGGAGTCCACTTATACATAGATTTTTTCCTCAGTAAATACATACAGTACTTCAAGTTTCATGGTAGATTGAACTGTAGATGAGTAACAGCAGATACACATGGCCACCTCTGGGACTTGAATATCCATGGATTTTGGTATCTGGGGTAGGTCCTAGAGCCAATCTCTGGTGGATACTTAAAGACTGTACTTCTAATACAGTAAGAAAGGAGCTATTAATAATTGAGAGAATGTGCATATTAGAAACATAGAAGAAAGTTTTAAAACATATGGATGTTCAGAATGCTTATTAAATCTGTTGAATCAGAATTCCTACAGGTGGAGACTAGGCAAATGCATTAAAAAAAAAAAAATACTGATAGCTATGATAAGTGCCAGGGTGGAGAATCATTGCCATATAAATTCCATGAAAACAGACTGGAACCAATGAAGTACTTAGAATGATAGGAAATAATAGGAAAAAGTGAAATAATTTAATTTGATACTTTGTAAAGCTGAATAATTGATGCTTTTGATCTGTGGTGTTGAAGAAGACTCTTGAGAGTCCCTTGGACTGCAAGGAGATCCAAACAGTCCATTCTGAAGGAGATCAATCCTGGGATTTCTTTGGAAGGATTGATGCTAAAGCTGAAACTCCAGTACTTTGGCCACCTCATACGAAGAGTTGACTCATTGGAAAAGACTCTGATGCTGGGAGGGATTGGGGGCAGGAGGAGAAGGGGACGACCGAGGATGAGATGGCTGGATGGCATCACGGACTCGATGGATGCAAGTCTGAGTGAACTCCGGGAGTTAGTTATGGACAGGGAGGCCTGGAGTGCTGCGATTCATGGGGTCACAAAGAGTCAGGCACGACTGAGCGACTGAACTGAACTGAACTGAAAGCTGTTTAAGGTCACTGAAATAGAAAACCTAAGTAAATAAGCAATTGGTGTGTTGCATGGTGAACATATCCCTTCTATGGCAAGAAGAAGGTCTTTCGAAATATTCAGAGATAAATGGCCATAACTTGTAGAATGAAATGGATATTAAAAATTGCAGTATTTTCAAAGGAATTTAAACATAGGAAAACAACTTCTAATGATTTTAGTATGGTTTTCAATAAAGTGTTATTAAGTCTGGAGTGGCAGAAGATTCTTTAAACAGAAGGAAAAAGTATTCTTTACCAGACAATTTTTTGAAGGGTACAGCACCGGGGTCCAGCCCCCACAGGATCCAGGGAAACCTGAAGGAGAAATGGCGTCGGCAATTGTGATTGATATATAGAGAGATAGATAAGAATGTTGTAGATAAGAAAATAGAGAATAGAAGAAAAGAACTATGACCTGTGCGTTCTCTTGGCAAAATTCTGTTAGTCTTTGCCCTGCTTCATTCCACATTCCAAGGCCAAATTTGCCTATTACTCCATGTGTTTCTTGACTTCCTACATTTGCATTCCAGTCCTCTATAATGAAAAGGACATCTTTTGGGGGTATTAGTTTTAAAAGGTCTTGTAGTTCTTCATAGAACCATTCAACTTCAGCTTCTTCCGTATGTTTGGTTGGGGCATAGACTTGGATTACTGTGATACTGAATGTTTTGCCTTGAAAATGAACAGAGATCATTCTGTCATTTTTGAGATTGCATCTAAGTACTGCATTGTGGACTCTTGTTGACCATGATGGCTACTCCATTTCTTCTAATGGATTCCTGCCTGTAGTTATAGATATAGTGGTCATCTGAGCTAAATTCACTCATTCCAGGCCGTCTTAGTTCACTGATTCCTAGAATGTTGACGTTCACTCTTGCTATCTCCTGTTTGACCACTTCCAATTTGCCTTAATTCATGCACCTAACATTCCAGGTTCCTATGCAATATTGCTCTTTACAGCATCGGACCTTGCTTCTATCACCAGTCACATCCACAACTGGGTATTGGTTTTGCTTTGGCTCCATCCCGTCATTCTTTCTGGAGGTATTTCCAGTAGCATATCTCCTGTTTGACCACTTCCAATTTGCCTTAATTCATGCACCTAACATTCCAGGTTCCTATGCAATATTGCTCTTTACAGCATCGGACCTTGCTTCTATCACCAGTCACATCCACAACTGGGTATTGGTTTTGCTTTGGCTCCATCCCGTCATTCTTTCTGGAGGTATTTCCAGTAGCATATTGAGCACCTACTGACCTGCGGAGTTCCTCTTTCAGTATCCTACCATTTTGCCTTTTCATACATCATGAGACATGCTGGGCTGGAAGAAGCACAAGCTGGAATCAAGATTGCTGGGAGAAATATGCAGATGATACCACCCTTATGGCAGAAAGTGAAGAGGAACTAAAAAGCCTCTTGATGAAAGTGAAGGAGGAGAGTAAAAAGGTTGGCTTAAAGCTCAACATTCAGAAAATGAAGATCATGGCATCTGGTCCAATCACTTCATGGGAAATAGATGGGGAAACAATGGAAACAGTGTCAGACTTCATTTTTNTGTATACTATCATGTAAGAAATGAATCGCCAGTCTATGTTCAAGGCAGGATGCAGGATGCTTGGGGCTGGTGTATGGGGATGATCTGGAGGGGTGATGTAGGGTGGGAGGTGGGAGAGGGGTTCATGTTTGGGAGTTCGTGTAAAAATAAATAAATAAATAAATGGGGAAAAAACTGTTAATAAACTACATTTTCAATAAAAATTCAGATAAATAAATATTGGTTCTCACTTTTAGTATTGTATTATTGGATGTGACATTTTAGAGCTAATATTATGTCCTTGGCTTTCCCTAGTGGCTCAGACAGCAAGGAATCTGCCTGCAATGCAGGAGACCTGAGTTGAATCCCTGGGTAGAGAAGATCCCCTGGAGATGGGAATGACTACCCACTCCACTATTCTGGCCTGGAGAATTAAATGGACTCAGGAGCCTGTCAGACTATAGTCCATGAGGCTACAAAGAGTTGGAGATGATTGAAGGACTGAGCATAGGGAACTAATATTGGTTGAACGTTCACCCTGTAAGTAACAGTCCTCATAACTTTATGTTGTTGTTATTCAGTCCCCCAGTCATGTCTGATTCTTGGCGACTGAATGGACTGCAGCATGCCAGGCATCCCTGTCTGTCACCATTTCTTGGGGTTTGCCCGAGTTCATGTCCATCACTTTGGTGATGCCAGAGTTTTATACACATTATTTAACTGAATCTTCAAAATGACAATATTCTGGCTGTTAATATTTTACGTTAGAAAGATTTTCAGGAANACTGAATGGACTGCAGCATGCCAGGCATCCCTGTCTGTCACCATTTCTTGGGGTTTGCCCGAGTTCATGTCCATCACTTTGGTGATGCCAGAGTTTTATACACATTATTTAACTGAATCTTCAAAATGACAATATTCTGGCTGTTAATATTTTACGTTAGAAAGATTTTCAGGAAGATCTTTCTAGAAGCTTTAGAAAGGTCTAACGTGTCCAAGATCACCCAGTTTGATAACTAACACAGATGGAATTTCAAACCAAATTTCTTTACTTGCAAGCCCTGTGCCCTGACTCTACTTAACAAGCTGATAACACCTGGCTTAAGGAAAAATCTTAAAAAAAAAAAAAGCCAACAACAACAACTTTTGGTAAGGATGAGGAGCCTCTTCAAGTAGCCATCACGAATGCTTTGCTAAGTGATATTAGTTAGAATTTCACATCTACTTTTTCTCCTTTGTGCTTATTGGGTCACAAGCATCAACCTTCTTTTATGCAAAGCTTTAAGAAGACTAATTAGATAATGTACATAAAAATCCTTTAGCTCATTGGAGAAGGTTTTTACATTAATCTCAGGCATTATTACTCAGAGAATATTGCAACTCAGTGTAGATTAGTTTGGAAGAACCTCTCAGAATACCTAAATGGACAATAACAAAAGCAATACATTTTCTTATCTTTATTCTTATCTCAACTCCTATTTTAATTATGTAACACAACAGGGAAGACAAAATATAGCCACTCTCTGAATATTAAATGTATTTGCTTTCTTGACTTCTAGCACCTGCTTGGGTAGCAAGACTTCTTGGAAATTAAATGGCTAAATTGCTTAAGGTTGTTTAAGAATAGAAATTTCAGATAGGAAAGAGAAAATATATAAGAAACATTCAATAAAGCAATGATTTTCTTGAAAAAAAAAAAAGAACAGAAATTCTACCTAAGGGGGGAAAATAGTTACTCAGAGAAATTCCTCCTTCCTTCTTTTCCCACCCTCTTTCCCTGTAAAAATTTGCCTTTTTTTTTTTTTTTCATCAAAGTCTTTTGTGTCTGCCCCAGGCACAAAACAGTTTCCTCTCCTCAGAACTCATGCACAGTGGTTGAGTTTCTCCAGATAATCTGAGAGTAATTTCTGTACAATGATAACAGACTGAGATCTAAAGGAATTGTTCAGCTTCTGTATGGAGACAAAATCTGCCACCACATTGTTCCTGTTTTAATTCAATTTAGTTGCTCAGTCATGTCCGACTCTTTATAACACCATGGACTGCAGCACGCCAGGACTCTCTGTCCAGGTCTTTCCCAATGTGTCAGTTCTAGGCATCAGATGACCAAAGTATGGGAGCTTCAGGTTCAGCATCAGTCCATCCAATGAATATTCAGGACTGATTTCCTTTAGGATGGACTAGTTTGATCTCCTTGTAATCTCCTTTAGGATGGACTAGTTTGGACTGTTAATAGTGTTTTCCAGCACCACAGTTCAAAAGCATCAATTCTTTGGCTCTCAGCTTTCTTTATAGTACAACTCTCACATTCATACATGACTACTGGAAAAACCATAGCTTTGACTAGACGAAAATTTTTCAGCAAAAAAATGTCTCTGCCTTTTTACTGTGCTGTGTAGGTTGGTCATACCTTTACTTTCAAGGAGTAAGCATCTTTTAATTTTGTGGCTGCAGTCACCATCTGCAGTGATTTTGGAGCCAAAGAAAGTAAAGTCTCTCAGTGTTTCCACTGTTTCCTCATCTATTTGCCGTGAAGTGATGGGACCAGATGTCATGATCTTAGTTTTCTGAATGTTGAATTTTAAGCCAACTTTTTCACTCTCCTTTTCCACTTTCTTTAAGAGGTTCTTTAATTCTCTGTTTTCTGCCGTAAGGTTGGTGTCATCTGTGTATCTGAGATTATTGATATTTCTCCCGGCAATTTGATTCCATCCTGTGCTTCATCCAGACCAGCATTTCACATTATCTATTCTGTGTATAGGTTAAATAAGCAAGATGACAATATACAGCCTTGATGAACTCCTCTCTTGATTTGACCAGTCTGTTGTTCCATGTCCAGTTCTAACTATTGCTTCTTGACCTGTATACAGATTTCTCAGGGGAAGGTACCGTGGTCTGGTATTCCCATCTCTTTAAGAATTTTCCACAGTTTGGTGTGATCCACACAGTCAAAGACTTTGGCATGGTAGTAGATGTTTTTTCTGTAACTCTCTTCCTTTTTCAATGATCCAGCAGATGCTGTCAGTTAAATCTCTGCTTCCTCTGCCTTTTCTAAATTCAGGTCGAACATCTGGAAGTTCACAATTCACCTATTCTTGAAGCCTGGCTTGGAGAATTTTGAGCATTACTTTGCCAGCATGTGAGATGAGTGTTATTTTGCAGTAGTTTGAACATTCTTTGGCATTGCCTATCTTTTAAATAGCTTAACTGGAATTCCATCACCTCCACTAGCTTTGTTTGTAGTGATGCTTCCTAAGGCCCACTTGACTTCACATTCCAGGATGTCTGGCTCTAGGTGAGTGATGACACCATTGTGTTTATCTGGGTTGTGAAGATCTTTTTTAGCATAGTTCTTCTGTGTATTCTTGACACCTCTTTTTAATATTGTCTGCTTCTCTTAGATCTATACCATTTCTGTGCTTTATTGTGCCCATCTCTGCATGAAATGTCCCCTTGGTATCTCTAAATTTCTTGAAGAGATCTCTAGTCTTTCCCATTCTAATGTTTCCCTCCATTTCTTTGCATTGATCACTGAGGAATGTTTTCTTTTCCCTCCTTGCTATTCTTTGGAACTCTGAATTCAAATGGATATATCTTTCCTTTCCTCCTTCTTTAGCTTCTCTTCTTTTCTCAGCTAGTTGTTAGGACTCCTTAGACAATGATTCTGCCTTTTTTGGACTTCTTTATCTTGGGGATGGTCTTGATCATCTGGCTCCTGTAGAATGTCATGACCTCTGTCCATAGTTCTATTCTCTTTTTGCCAGAAGAGAATACTGTTCAGTGGATCATGAACACTATATTTTAAAAAAATAAATCTTTGCCATTATAACCTCTAAGAAATAATGATACTCATCTCTTTGTAGTTTCTAGAAAATTACTCCCGGCCTTATTATTTCATGAATTATTTTTTTCTGAATATTACTTTCTGAAGCCAGTAATTGTGGCACATACATGAAACTTTCTAGACTAAATACTGTTTATTCTGAATCTAAAGTTTATGCATTTGTGTATGTGTTACCATTTGTCTGTATAACAACCCAACAAAGCCCTTAAGGGAAGAATATTTTCTCCCTTAACACATAGTAGGTGATCAGTTCAACATTTAATGGATTGATAACTGAGTGAATCAGATATATAAAAACATCACTGCCTTACAGAATTTGCTTCAAGTCATAAAAAGATAACTGCCCTCTCAGAATTCATCACTTTATGGATAATCTTTATAATGACAGGGAATTATCAATGAGAAAATAATACTTAATGATCATGGGCACATTGTTGGCCTTGTAATTTGTTATTCAAATACACTTTGTTTTTCCCTGATAGAAAACTTTTATTTAACTATCATGAAATTAAAGATCTTTGTAGTTTAGAGCTTGGGTGCTTAAATTTTGTAACAGTTAGGCTTTGATTTTTTTTCTTTTAATCCTCCTACTGTTATCAGTGAACTAAAATGGACTGGAATGGGTGAATTTAACTCAGATGACCATTATATCTACTACTGCGGGCAGGAATCCCTCAGAAGAAATGGAGTAGCCATCATGGTCAACAAAAGAGTCCGAAATGCAGTACTTGGATGCAATCTCAAAAACGACAGAATGATCTCTCTTCGTTTCCAAGGCAAACCATTCAATATCACAGTTATCCAAGTCTATGCCCCAACCAGTAATGCTGAAGAAGCTGAAGTTGAACGGTTTTATGAAGACCTACAAGACCTTGTAGAACTAACACCCAAAAAAGATGTCCTTTTCATTATAGGGGACTGGAATGCTAAAGTAGGAAGTCAAGAAACACCAGGAGTAACAGGCAAATTTGGCCTTGGAATGTGGAATGAAGCAGGGCAAAGACTAATAGAGTTTTGCCAAGAAAATGCACTGGTCATAGCAAACACCCTCTTCCAGCAACACAAGAGAAGACTCTACACATGGACATCACCAGATGGTCAACACC